>CM066232.1:1842016-2091016 GCA_033675125.1 Athetis lepigone | reverse complement strand
CCGGTATTGACAAGAGAGAGATGGGAAATTAGTCGAGGCGGAGCCAACGCTTTTAACACCAATAATAACACGTCATGCTGATTATGTGGACCAATAGAAACGCGGACAAAATTTTTAGTACTCGTTTATTAAAAAAAACAGTAAAAAGCATTGAGGGCATACCAAACATGAATATCATATATTATTATCACAGACATTACGTTCTTGTCCATTTATATGTACGCCTGAGTATATCTTATTAGGATATAACAATATTTTTTTGTTTTGTTCCAGGCTTCAAATTCAAAATGCTTGAAATGCGCTTTCGAAGATGAGACCGCCGACTCTCCTCCGTCCAAAGTAAGAATATTTTATTATTACTTACAAAAACTTGTCGTAAACGATAGAAGGGAAATTGCGGCGTAAGGTTTTTGTCGTGGTGGAGCTTCTTCTCGCGTATTAGTAAAAGAAAAACACAGACAACTAACATTCATCCATCTCGGCCATAAAAGAAGAAAAAAGAACAACTAAGTGTAAGGCGGGAAGGGCAACTGTAAGTCTCTAGTAAGTCTTTTCTGAGATCTCTGTGTTCGTCTTATTCCGTAACGTAAGTTCAGATTTTCCAATGGGTCGACGCTATTCGTTACAGTCTAGCATAAGTTTTTTTTTCTTGTAAGTGTCTGCCTTTTTTCGGTCCCTATGCTACGGTCGGTTTCCAGTGATTCAGTCTAACGGGATTCAGATGAATACTCCTATTTTACATGGAGAGACTGGAATTACTTCATGTACCTCCACATTGAGATTTTAGATTTACGAATGACAACCGAAAACAAAGGCTTTACACGCTTTCCTTGGCACCGGATATCAGTCATGTCTAAGATAAACTTAGAAAGTTTAAATGAATTGAAAAAGTCACTTTGGTGCTTGTCAGTATTCGAATCCACAACCTTACACGAGAGGTTGGCCTTAACCACTAGATTACCCGTCTCTAGTTAGTGAATAGATTTGTTAAATCCTAAATCAAAAACAGCACCCATAAATAACATCGCCTATAAATATTTCAATTCTTTGCAAAAGACACATATTGCTTTATCTAGCATTTAGTGTAGTGAAACAGAATTATTTTGCAGACCGCCGATAGTCTCTCGCCGGGAAGACCAGGTACTAAGGACGGCTCCAAACCGTGCTACACTGGTGATGATTCAGGGTACCTGGATAATGATGAACTGGTTAGCTTGGTCATTTAGTTTTTGAAGGTAGTTGATAAATCATATAGTTAGTAGTGGACTTTACTTTCTGTTGTTTATGGAACATCAGACATACACGTATAGAATAGAATAGAATATTCTTTATTGTACACCAATAGGACAAAAACAGTAAAGGACAACACAAACAAATATACAAGAGTACAATAGGCGGCCTTATCGCTGAAAAGCAATTTCTTCCAGGCAAGCTTTGGATGGAATCAAATCATATAAAAATGGATAAAGGGTAGTCTATGGCGTACATTAATATATATAGATATAAATATAAATATTAATATATACAGAAAGATATATATATATATATATAGATATATATAAATATTTACTTATATGTGCATTAGATGTATATATTTATACATACTAATCATAAACAATACATAGATACGATAGAAGTAGTATATAAAATAAAATTGAATTTAACCGAGTGATGACAGTGTTAAAGAGCCAAGTAGTGATCTTTAACCATTTTTTTAAAAGTAGTTAGAGACTGTGCGCGTCTAATAGCCATAGGCAGATCATTCCACAGACGAATAACTTGAACCACAAACGATTTATCATAAAAAGATGTGGAATGGGCTGGCATCTTCAATATTAAGTTTTCTGATGATCTAAGAGTACGTGAATGTGTGTCACAGATAAACTGGAAACGCTCTTTAAGGTAAAAAGGGGTCGTAGAGTGGAAAAGGATACAGTAAAGCAAGGACAGAATATGAGCATTCCGACGAAGTCTTATTGGAAGCCACTTGAGCTTGATACGAAATTCTGATACATGATCATACTTGCGCAAACCAAATATGAATCTAATACAAACGTTCTGAAGACGCTCAAGTTTGTTCAGTTGGTCCTCTCTGAGATCAAGATAGCTGGCGTCAGCTTAGTCAAGGACAGGAAGTAGAAGTGATTGTGCAAGCGCAATTTTTGTAGCAGTGGGTAGAAAATTCCGCAGCCGTCTCAAGGATCCTGCAGATGCAAATAACCGCTTACTGGTTTCCTGCATCTGTGGCTCCCATGACATTTTGCTATCCATAAATATCCCTAAGTTCTTGACTTTATCACTAAAAGGTATTTGGATTCCGTCAAAAATAACTTGAGGAAGATGAAACCAATCAATTTTCGAGACCATCCGTGAACTACCTATAACAATAAGCTGGGTTTTTAAAGGATTTACACTTAGTCCATAGCACTTACTCCACTCCGCTACTTGGGAAAGATCTGAATTAACCTTCTCAATGGCTTCCGATAGTTGATCTACAGGAGCCTGAGAGTAGATTTGAAGATCATCTGCATAAAGGTGATAAGATGAAAGTAATTTGTTTGAGATTGTATTAATAAATATAGCGAAGAGTAATGGGGATAAAACGCCACCCTGAGGAACACCAGCAGTTGTATCGCACCATGAAGAGTATTTATCTTCAATACGAATACGTTGCCGGCGACCATACAGGTAACTGTGAAACCAATCAATGACCGTTGGAGATATGTTAAGAGAGCTAAGTATACCGAGCAAAATGTCGAAATCAACGGTGTTAAAGGCATTACTGAAGTCCAGTAGTGCAAGTACCGTTAACTTGCCATTTTCCATGCCCAGTCTGATGTCATCCGTAATTTAGGTTTTCATGTTTTACGCAGTAAATTGGTTTAATTTTCTTGACGCACCATATGTATATATGCAAAACTTCGCCTTTCTATGTGTCGTAACTGAATGTAAATTAAATATGAATTAATTTAAAAAACAATATTGATACTGGCTATGCTTGTTTAAAGCTATCTTGAAATCACCGTATAATAAGCAGAAATAAAAGTTTATCTGTGCATGTTCATACCGAGAAAATATTCAAAAATCATCAATCACAAGCTCCTAATTAAAGTAGTAAAAATAGAGAAAATGTTGCGAAATAATAAAATGCTATATAGATCAATATTTTTCAGACAGTACTTAAACAGAAAAAAGAGTTGTTAGAAAAAATATTGGAACTCCAATGTCAAATCTACAATACGAAAGTTGGGGTATGTTACTGTAATTTATTGCTATGTTTTTAAATTCATTAGAAAATATATGTCACTCTTAATTATCATCATAAACTACGCAATCAATTTGCCATAACCGTCATCACTTTAAACAAAAGTTTGTGTTAAGCTATATGTTGCGCGCTGTAGCATGGTGCGGGTGACACCTGCCTGAATGACGTTGACATCAGTCAGTGCCACAAGACTAGGGACGATATGCAATTCACTTTATCGCTACCGATACTACGAAAATTAGTGTGTTATTCAATTTTGTGCTACTACGTGTACAAACTTGTAAATTTAAATGTTTTATGGCTATACATAAGTCTTTGTACTAATAAAAAATCTTTAATAAAAAAATTACTAAAACTTCGGAAGTCGGTGGCTTCTCTTCTGCCAATTAATTGGTGTTGCCACAGACCTCCGAAATTTTAGTTATTTTTGTGTTTGTAGTTTTTGAAGGCGGTTAGTATTTTTTTGGAAAAAGATTTTTTTTAATACTTTTTAGTGTCGAGACCTAATGTCTGACTGTGTTTTACAGTATCTCTCAAAGTAATACATATAAAACAAAAATAGAAACTTGAAGTAACGCATATATCGTCAATGTATATATCGACAATTTTTTTGTTTTTGATTAATTTTTCGAGAACCACTGAACCGATCGCCATAAAATTTATATGGGACCATCGGGTTTATGTTTTTTTTCGTGACAACATTTTTGTTCTATTTTTAAGACAGCATGTCTCTGCAACAAGGGATAGGGAGTCTATAGATGAGCGCTCTCAGCGGCTCGCTAGCCAAACTGTGAGAACATCGCAGGCCCGTGCTCAGGAATTTAGCGCTGAACGTGCACAGCATCTTTCTGATAAGCAATAAAAACAAAACCCTCATTTTGGTAGTCAAGAGATAATTCATAGCACTCAGTACTAGCCGAACCACACTCATAATTTCATCACAAGTTAAAATGTTTACCGCCCAACGAAGTGGGCACGGGTCGGCTAGTATTAGCTATAAAATATCGACATTCTACAGCGCACCATGCTACAGCGCTAAGAATATAAATAAATAAATTCACATTAATTTTCACGTATTTAAGCTTAGTTATTCTCCATCTCTTTCTTACCATCGTAGTTTAACAGTCGTGCGACGACAACAGGGATAGTTAAGCCGAAGTTTAGTCTATTTGCCTGAACCATTCTTAATGAATGTTTAGAATGTTCGTTCGTAGTCATATTTAAACTTTGAATATGAGATGATAAACTAATAGTCATTGTCCTCGGAGGCGTAGCTGCATAGACGCGTACTCGTCACTATACGACTGGTGTACGCCTACTTGCAGCTTTTATACAAAACTATGAAACGCTGTTGATGAACTGTGCGCTTAGTATGCTCAGTTTTGTATGTAAGCTGCAAGCAGGCGTGTGCGTGATCAGGTTTGTATCTCTGTGTAAAATTAGACGACTTTGCTGTGTTTCACTGATTTTATTAATTAGTAGAATTTCTTACATAGTGATATTATGTTCGTCGGTTGGCGGTTCACAAGAGAAGGAAGGGCGATTGAACCAAAGGTGACCGTAACGAACACTTGACAGGCGCGAACGAATGTGCGAAGGCGACCGAACACTAACGACCGGACATGACGCCGATGACATGTCGTCAATAGATGGCGCCTCTTCCGCGCGCTGTTTTCTTGCCGTTGTATAGATGGCGTGAACAAGGCGTACATCAAGCGTACCTATAATGACGAATACGCTACGCTTCCGTAGAATGACACTCAGGGCCGATTTTTCAATCGCCAAATAACTTTTATCTGAAGATTATGTCTGACGTTTTGACAGCTTTTGTATAGAAAATATGTCAAACCGTCATATTTATTCCTTAGATAAAAGTTAACGGATGATTGAAAAATCAGTCCTTAGCCAACAAAATATAATATCATCATCAACAATCAACTTACATAAATAACAGATTATGAAATTATATTTTTGAATCATAATTTCACAGACTGAAATAACAGCGGAACAAATTGAAAAACAAAAGTCGATGAAGAGTGAGAATGGTGCAGCTAAGAAACCGCCACCATTGACTACTCAGACGCCTGGAGATAAAAATAATGTAATATTCATTATTTTTGAGCCATACATTTTTTTAAACCATCTTGAAGTAATGGATGATTGGCATATAACGGAGATGAGAATGTTGAAATGGATGGATGTGTGGAATGACTGGAATGAAAGTAAAAAATTAGCATTTATGGATGATATATTAGAGGAAGTTTAAAGGGTATTGTATGTCTTGATAGGGGCAACATGTATGTACCTAAGAGTTATGAATTTAGAGATGATAGAGAGGAAAACAAAGAAATTATGGATGAAACGTATGAAAAAAAATGGACTACGATCCAGCAGTAGAACTTTTATAAACTTAATACAAGCAAGCATAAAAATAATCTATTGCAGTAGCATAAGATACATTTTGCTTCAAACAAAATTATTTTCCAGACCGCTCGTAGTCTTTCGCCGGAGAAAGCCAATGAAATAGACGTTTGTAAGTCTTGTAAAACTGATGATGATTCAGGATATCAGGAAAGCAATGAACTGGTTTGTGCAATAATACCTATTCAGCATACTTCATTTGCTTTAAATCCCTCATCATTACAATAGCACAAAAAGTACAGGCAGTGTTCTTTAACTAGCCGTCACCGGCGGTTTTACCCTCGTTGTAGGTAGCTGCTCCTATGTGTCATAGCACTATGTAATAGCCTGTCCTATTTCTCATAAATCTGGCTATAATATACGTAAATCGCTTTTGTTCTTTCCAAAAAGAGCATGTTTTAAAAAAAACATTAATAGTTTGAATTTGTGCATCGTTTTACCGCCTAAACTTCATAAATAACTGTGTAGTAGTAGAAAAAAGTTGCGAAAGCAATTATGCACAGTTTATGTTTGATGTAATGAATGCTTGTGATGTTTTTCAGAGCGTACTTAAACAGAAAAAAGATTTATTAGAAAAGATATTGGAACTCCAATGCCAGATCAACAATACGAATGTAGGTGTTTGTTACTAATATTTTATGTTTCTATTAGTGCTATCATAATGTTCAATAGTCTCATTAAGCAATAGAATTCCCATTTTTGATTATTCTGTGTTATAGTGAACTTAGCGAAATGTAAAAGTGGTTTATGTACGAGTATATAGATTTCGTTATTAAATTACGTCTCAATGCAATCTAAATAAACAACACAAGAATATTCACGTGTAAAAAAATATCAGTTTAAGTATCAAAATATCGTATAGGCACAGGACAGGTCCATGTCTTGTATGTTACAATTAGGTAACCCTACCCTACCGTTCAACATTGTGACATATCAATCATGTGATTTATTTCAGGTTGTCACAAATGATGCGTGTTATTGTTCGCCGTCAAAAGTCTCGTGTGTGCCATTAAAAGTATGATTTCTTCTTTTCATATTCTATTCTAATGCTCTTTCTCGGCTCTGCTTACAAAAAGTCTCATTATCTTATTAAGTGTAGCATAACGGGATAAGCATAGTAGGTGGCGAGGGGTAGAAGTGTGTCCACCAATCTAAGAGCAGATAAATGGGCTATCTAAGAACACTTGGGTTTCTAAGACAACAATATCTATGTTGTCGTTATCCATCAAGCCGTTTAGAAGACGTGTCTTCCGGGTACAAAATTATTTACAAACATATACGATTTGCGTGAAAACCATAACCACTCCGTGGCAGTCGGGTAGATAGGAAATCAGATATCGTACAAAAGTATCAAATTTCAGGAAAAGAAAATGACCGTCGACTGCCGTTGTCCTTCCCCGGAGGATGATCAAATAAAGTTTTCTTCGTTTCCAGTAAGATTTCTGTACTTAAACTTTGACCAGGCTGTATCACGCCATAGGAAAAGATACGCGGGGTTGGCCCATCAACGATTCTTTAATTTAATTTCAATGCCATATATCTCATTACGCAACTCGGGTCGCGCCACCAACAAAATGTATGGACCTTTTAAAAGGACGCTAGTAAGTGACCTAAAATGGCCCATGAAGTATAGGCATAGGTAGGGGTTGTGTGTACACCAACGATTTTCCAGATTTATTTCAATGTCGTTAAGAGCCGAGCCTATTGTCGAGAATTCGTTTAAATCGAGACTAGGTTGCTGCTGATTAGAACAAAATCTGAGATCATAACAGAAAATAAAAAAATAAATGAGAAGGTGGTTATCGATTGCCTTTATTCTTCCTCTGTGTAATATCATTGAACAATAACAGTAGTATGTATAAAGTCACACATTTTGTTTAGAAGGTCATTGTCGACGATGAACCGCTAACTATACTGTGTACAGACGGCAGCAATATGTTCAGTTTTAAATGTTATGTATGTATATGTAGTGGTCGAACATTATAATTAACCATTTCAAAAAGTGATTAGGTGAAAATATTACATAAAATGACCAGCTCAGTTTTCTGCATTAGAACAATATAATTTCGCAGGTTGAAAAAAATGAAAAACAAAAGCCGATGAAAACTGAAAATGAAGCTAAAGGAGCGAAGTCATATGTAAACATCATTATTATTATGACTCTCGTAGCAATATTTGGAAAAAACTCCATACTTTTACGTTATATTTAATTTAATATAGCTTGTTTAAAAAGACATGGTCCAAAACGGTGTGCACAAGAACTAAAATTAAGTAAACTTACCCAAGTTGTAATATCTTAAATCCGTAAAAATCCACTATTTGACTAGAAATTTTGTAGTGCCAAAATAGTCATATTCATAATAATCTCGGTGCCTATTTGACAATTTGGGATGCTTTTGTGTACACAGTCTGTATCCATTATGTTTCAATTTTAGGTTTTTATTACTTTCCCTTTCTGTTACATAACACCTAATTGTAAACATATGGTATGCAATAAAATATATTGAATTGAATTGAATGTCCTTTCCATCATCTCATGCTAAATTAAAAACTCGTTCCATAGTAAATCTTTGCTCATCAATGGCCTATCCGCCGTGTATATCATAATAATTTAGCAATCAAATTTTTATCATCACGTTATGTAATTTAGCATTGCGTTTCTAAAACTTTAGAAAACATAATATCACGGATTGCTTTACATATGACTTACCAACAGTTTAACTAAATTAATTTATTCATCTCAGGCGGAAAGACGAGTAGAAGAAATCGACCATCTCATGGCAATGACATATGACGACAGACCTAAAAAACCAACAGAGGTGACAACTCAGAGGGCAGACAATCCGGAGACCATACTAAGAAAAGAAGTAAAAGATACACCCTTTTCTGCCAAGCCAAAAGAGGGTGGAACTGGTATGAATGTACCAGCACCACATCCACTTCCAAGCCTTTATGTCGATAAATACGCTGATGATACGAGAGCAAAAACAAAAGAAGACGCTGATGGTACTCAACAGATAATAGACGATCCACCAAACAATATCGACAATGTAAGACCGGTATTCAACCCAGAAAAATTAAAATACTTAGAAGCAGATGAAGTTCCCATTACGGAAGCAGGATTAGATATCCCAAAGCTAAAGGAAGACTTTGGAACTATTGCAGATAGTATAACGCGTAGTCCAAATTTACCAACGGCAGGGTTGACAGTTAATTTGCCAGCGAGAGATCCGTCGTCGACAGCAATGCTGCCAGCAACAGAAGCATTGGCAGCAAATTTACCAAGGAATGAAACGTTGTCAGCAAATTTACCAACTACAGAAGCTTTGGCAGCTAATTTACCAAGGACAGAAACGTTACCAACAAACTCACCAATGGCAGATCCACAGAGGCAGACTATAGACAAAGGAGGCTGTGAGAATTGTGGCGCGTGAGTTTTTAGTATTTATTTATTATTTTGCCTTTAGTATTTATTCATTATAATTATTACGATTTAGAAAAGCCCCAGCTATATTTTCCCGATAGCTATTAAAGCAATTTTTTTTTTAAACTCTTCATGGTCTTGTTAGTTAAAGACGATCTTTTTAGCTGACTACTGTGCCAGATCAGGAGTTGATAACCCCACGGTTATCATTTGACCTTCTGTATATTTTTCATATCATGTTTTTATTGTTATACATTTGAGCACTTTTCAGATGCACTTACGATAAAGAGTGCGCGACGAAACTTCAAAACCGAACCCACCAACATGCTAACAATGAACTTGCACTCGAGGTACAAAAAGAACAAGCTAAGAAACACGATCAACACAATAGTTTCCAAATACCTGGTCCAATACCAGCATTAGATAGCACTAAGAAAGACCAGAAAGATAAACGAAAGTATCACAAACATAAATGTGAAACTCTAAATAAAGATAATGCGGCTGGAATTTCAAAGGTTCTTGGAGTGTTTAATTTCAACAGAGAAGTGCTTGAGAGTTCAAATAATATTGTGAAGAAATCTTTAATACACACTATAAAACAAGATATGGATTCTATGCTAAGTGTTCATGACCCGCCCAGTTTAAATGGTAGGAGGAATCGTGGGGATATAAAGCTAGTCGATCGCGCACTGGGTACAGATAAAGTACAGAATATAGATCAAAAGCCTCTAGGAAAGACGACTGAAGCAGCAACCTCAGGTAAACTTTTATTTACTTTATTAAAAACGTTCAAAATCTAATAGGAATTTTATCTCGGGGGCAATCAATGGCAAAAACTCTTTTATGTGAATTAGGTAGTTATGGCTAGTAAGTCTGCTGAGTTAATTTTTTTACTGTTTTTTATTATAGAAACTTTCCGAATCCATTTTTTCCCCACGAAGACCTTTTTAGTACACAAAGTTAAGTTAAATTGGCCTTCAAAGTCTTTGACAGAATTAAGACTGACAATTTGATTTAGGACTAGCTGCCAACTAATCATAGGGCTAATAGTCAATAAAGATGGAGACATTGACCAGCCGTCTCTCCCCTGTCAGATTCAGGACAAAATGGCGTAGAATATTCTCCTGATGACGACACGATGGTGTACCGACGCCACGGCAGCACGCTTTCTTTCCGCTTGCAGCGATACCCCTCCGCCTGCCATAATCTGAAGCTAGACGACGGCTGCAGTACGGATCACTCCAGGGACAAAGGTTCTGGCGAGATTATTACTTTTTTGTGGGTGGGAAGTCATCAATTGACTTCTCCCGCCCTGGGCGTGCTCAGGTCGTGTCAGACTTTTACTGACTAAGACCCACCCATGTTCCTTTAGAACTATTAGAACTATTCCGCAACTCCGGCAGGCATTGGCCCTAGGCTTCACGTGCTGACTGCTCTTTGAGGCGAGATAATTACGACTTATCTGTGCACTTCGCTCTCCCGTGTCTCCGCATGGCGCCATGTTCGCCTCGTTCGTTTAGTAGCGATAGCATTCCGTCAGCGCGAGTCGCACAGTTCAGTAGTCGAACTAAAGTAGTTGATAAAATATGTGTCTGATTGTGTATATAATTCTTAGTGTATTGCAAGTTTTTTTATTGTAAATTGAATATCCCTTCTTGCATCTTCACTCTGGCTAAGTAGAGTCTCGTTCATCCTGGCCTATATCAGCTACTATCTGTTTAGGTCAACCTGAAGACATATGCCGCCTTATTACAAAACAAGGTTTTTCTCTAAACCAGGTTTAAACCATTGAGCTAGGTTTTGTATTTCGAATCTTGATTGTATCAGAATAAGATTCAAATTACAAAACCTGGCTCAATGGTTTAAACCTGGTTTAGAGCAAAACCTTGTTTTGTAATAAGGCGGAAGGGGTCATCAATCCGGTTAAGATGAAATAGCTCACTCATTTCTCATTTTTTCTTGTTCATTTATCTATAGACCAAAATTTTGAAAGGGCATTTAGACTCCTTTGTAAATGACGTTCTTGAGAGCCATATTTGCTTAGGGCATCATAATTGCTCAACCGGTTGTGCCACTTATAAAATACCATCCAAAATACTGTATACATATTGTTCATGGCGTGGCAACGAAACCATGGTGTCCTATATTGAATTATTGTCCCTATTCAGTGCCTTTTTTGATCGATTTAATATTGAGCTATCATATTTTACTGTCGAAATTCATAATGAAGGTTTGCGTACTTGGCAAAGACTGTCTGGAGAAAATATGAAGGATCTAAAAAGTGTATTCTTCAGGTACTCAATTAGATGGTGAAGAGATGAAACCTATGAAGGAAGCGCGTCAAGCGCATTCGGCGCCGCAGCGTGGAACATATACGATAGATATGAAACTTACTGCGAGGTCGCCTGATAGCACAGATCTGGAGATGTCTAATCTATCAGACCTGCCTATGGAGAAAGAAAGTAAGTTAGAAATAGTTTTTTTTGTTTTATAGTGGTCTTTATATATTAACAAAAACTGACAAGTACAGAGATTTTTTAATAATATATTCAGATCCAAGTGGTAATTTATCGTTGTACCAACATGCAGGATGAATAAGGTTTTACAAATAACCCTGAACGCAGGAAAGCAACACCTGCATAGGATAAGCAGGATATGGTCGTTAACATCACTAAAAAAAAGATATAAGACCATGGTGGTCTCAACTCAAATGGTTGCCCATTCACTTGAGGAGAACTTTTTGTGCGTTGACAACACTCCAAGCATTCTAAACTTGTTTCTCTTCCAATGTTTATGGTCTTCCCACTGTACAAATCATTCTTCCAAATATCTTCTGCTTTGCCCTTCCCATAGTTCTGATTATGTTCATTCTTCTATTTACCCATCTCCCTAAACCCGATTTGTTTCAGAGAAACGTCCGTGCCTTGCACGCTCTCTGTCTCCAGGCGAGGACTACACCGCCTGCAGCACGTACACCAGCACGTACTCTCCGCCCACCACCTACTCGCTCAGCGAGGGGGAGATGCCTGCTACTTGCAGTAAGTAACTACTACAAAATGAGTATTTCACACAATTACGGCTCGTACACAATAACACGAGGCCGACGTCACGTCTTAAGACGATACGACGTTGCAACGTACCACGATGCGTGGTTACACGACACATGACGGTTTATGCTGTAGATTTCATATTTCTATCTTTGCATTCTTCTGAAGTTTTGTCCCGTACGAGACGCTCTTTGACAAGGGTTATTATTTGATCCACTTGAATCTTGTTCGCCATCTTTGAATTTTCTATTATGAATCCGGATGTTGAAACTTCTTTCCCCTGTTTTACCCTTTTTGGGTTGAAGGGACCAGCAGTTTGGACTGTGCGTTGTTATATCAACAATCAGTCAGTCAGTCTAACATTTTATATTCATAGATTTGTATTTTTTACAGAACGGAGGGAGCGAATCCACGAACCCACTAGGGACGCAGGAGAGTGTATCCTGTAAGTGTATACCATCGAAATCAAACCTTATTGTATCGAATCTATCGCATAAAGTCTCCAGCCCATTGTTTATCCCTAAATGGACTTACCGTATAATCCAGCGAATACTTCCAGCGCTGCAAGGCTGGAGTCTCCGCCGGCTCAACAAATGGAGGAAGCGTTGCAAGTGATCGCAGACGAACTGAAGCGCTGCAAGACCTTGCTACATTCGTACCGACCTGCTGAGGTGAACCGACTGTCTACTGTCTTACTTTAGACCTTAACCTCCGTGGTTGTGGAATCGTTATAATAGTTATCGTGACCCCGGAACATAAAGGGCAACCGAAGTAACATGAGTGGCTTTTAGTCAGTAAAAGTCGGATACGAGGACGGGAGAAGTCATTTGATGATTATCCAGTCACAAAAAAAAGACCTTAACCTTTCGAAGACCAAGCGACAGCCGGTTGTCGCGCTGCTATTGTCTTAATGTGTCACGTGTGTTCGAAGGTTAAGCAAATAATTTTGTCAACGGGCTTTTTGGTCTAGTGGTTAGCGGCCCTGACTTCTAAGCAGGTCGAGCAGGACAGCTTGGCATTAGATGGCCTTGTGCGAGTTGTCCCAAGATATCTATTTTTATTCCACTTTGCCCCATCAAGCCGCCATCTTGCTTTGGCAGTAGACTGCCAAAAATGTTGCAGCATAATAAAATCATACTGCTGCTTTCATTGCAGTGTTCCTTACCCTTAAAGGAGCGGTGAGGGTGTTTAAGCAACTTCGCTCTTTATGACACGATGAATAAGTCTTATATTCATATATTTAAAAAAAAACTCAGCCTTTATGAAGCTTTCTCATGGCGTCAGCGACAGATTTTAAATAGGAATTAAAATTGTACACTTTTTGTGTCGTATTTATTTATTTTAATTTTTTGATGTAAATAGAAACTTAAGATTCTTTTATAGTTTGTGTTTATTTATGTAATTATTGGATATGGTGTAGTTAATGTTGTAGTTGGTATGATATAGTGGTGTACTTATTAGTAAAGACAAAATTGATGCAATATAATAATAATAAGAAAAGAGTAAATATGTAGATGTAGTAGTTGTAGAATTTGTAGATTATGACAACCTTTCTTCCATATATTTAAATGTTTGCAATTATTAGTAGTAGTTATAGTCGCGATAAAATATTTAGGTTTTTGAAATTATATTCCTAGGTATAAGTAGTTCGGATTATGTATGTTGAAAGTATTTTATTAAGTATTGTATCAGCTAGATCATCAGAAATGTATGGGTGTTGCATAAATTAAATATTTTCAAACATTAATTAGTTTCATTATTCTCATACGTTTACTTCTATTTTACTTTATTTCAAGGTATAACTATTTTTACAGTTACCTAATTGAAATTTGGGGTAACAGGACTAATAAAAGTATCTTGGGATTTTTTTGGGTCGAAAAGCGTGTAATTATTCTTCCCCCTTATAGCACCCCCACTGTGACTGCAACCTGCAGACCTCCCCAACAGACATGCGTTGTCCCACATTATCTGATAGGATCGATGCTTTACTGACCTTCATACTTTTTTTTTATCTTTTTATTTATTTTTATCGGTGACGCGACTTGTGACTCATGGTATAATAAAATAGGGCCCTTAACAGCACCAAATAACGTTCGCGACTCGTGACTCGTGACTCATGGTATAATGAAATAGGGACCTTAACAGCACCAAATAACGTTTTCCTCCCCTCTCTCTAGCACCCCCACTGCGATTGCAGCCTACAGACCTCCCCAATAGACGTACGACTTTCCATTGCCCTCCGGCT
The DNA here is from genome assembly GCA_033675125.1 of Athetis lepigone. Lineage (NCBI taxonomy): Eukaryota > Metazoa > Arthropoda > Insecta > Lepidoptera > Noctuidae > Athetis > Athetis lepigone. The sequence goes on along the minus strand of CM066232.1, from coordinate 2,076,614 downwards.
CGTACTAGCCACTTCGGTCATTGGCGAGATATATTACCTGGCGGGATCGATGCTTTACTGCCCTTCATACAACTGTACACATTTCGTTGATGGCACGACTCGTGGTGACTCACTGTGTTCTATTGAAATAGGACCCTTAACATCACCAAATAATATTTTATCCTCCCCTCTCTAGCACCCCAACTGCGACTGCAGTCTACAGACCTCCCCAACAGACATGCGTCGTCCCATCGCCCTCCGGCCCGGGCTGGCCACACAGGGCATCGGCGAGACTCGCGCTCCTACCAGCATCTTCACGATACATATTGGAACCTGTATATTGTCTGACGAGGTTGATTCTTTGCTGACCTTCGTACAACTGTACAGTATTTTTCGTGTTTTGTTGGCGACACGACTCTTGGTGTTATGAAATAGGAACCTAACAACACCAAATAACGTTCAATTCTCCCCCTCTCCCTAGCACCCCCACTGCGACTGCAGTCTACAGACCTCCCCAACAGACATGCGTCGTCCCATCGCCCTCCGCCCCGGGCTGGCCACACAGGGCATCGGCGAGACTCGCGCACCTACCAGCATCTTCACGATACACATCGGAACGTGTATATTGTCTGACGAGGTGGTTGCTTTGTTGTTTTTGTAGATAGATTTTTAGACACCATTAGGGCGGCCACCCGTGTATCTGATCAGTAATGGTCTCTTACCATTTATAAAATCCGAACACCGCGAGATATTGAAACTGTTGGTCTCAAAAGTTGGAGGTTGACTGCTATTTAACCGAATTTTCTTATAGTGAAGTGGAGGACTTTAGAGAGTATATTAATATTTGTATACTTAAAAACTAAGCTGTTGACGCTGAGGGTATCCTTCAAGGGTTGGCTGGGAGAAAATAAGGGTACCAGTCAGAGCTCTATCTCTATTACCCATGCGTAGTATTTGTGCAGTTGGTAGTTCAGGAACAACTAACCACATAATCATTATCATAATAATCACAATATAGTCAACTGCTAAGTGGGGAAAAAACCTTTTATATATTTATCACGTCAATGGGCACGGCAGGACTGCCCGCACCCTCATACCAATACGAGGGATAACATCTAGGTACATTGTATTACCAAAAAAGGCCCATAAAAAGCTTTCTAACCCAACTCCTCCCACCAAACAGGGTGTCCTAAACTCCCAAGACAAGAATATCGTAGTAAAATGGAAGTTCTACGACCAGAGCGTGTCGATGACCCGCATGCGCGCCGGCCGCGTCATGCTCTTCAACGTGTCCACGGAATATGAAATCAAGGTCACTGATGAATTCTTGCATTATTTGGAACATGTGAGTGAGAGTTGGTTTATGTTGGTGGGTAGTTAGAAGCCGTAAATTCAGATAATTAGGATTAGCAAAGGATATTATGGTAACGGGATTGGGTCTCCCCATGTAAAATCTGGCATTTGTGTATTTATTTATTTGGGACAAAAAACAGTTACATGCTCAGGAGTACAAAGAAAATTCTTAAGCTAGGATTCGAGAACCATGATCCCAACACCATTGTCCACGTGTTAACAAAAAAATATTCAGCTGCATGCGGTGAAAATAGTTTATGCCAACATAGTTGTGAAAAAGGCTGGTCGAATACTAGTGTCACGTGCCTTGTTTAGTAATGTAGACTGTAGTTTGGTAATTTACTCGTAGATCAAGAAGCTGCCATCCCTTGACACATATAATACTTATGAATCAACAAAAAATTGAAGTTTTCAGAGGTGGATCCATGGAGGGAGATCATGAGGGTATGAGGTCCTCTGGCCAGGATTATCACTGGGGGGTTTACAATGCCACTTTATAGTATGACCCGCTAAAATTGCCTTTTTTAGTTCCCCTTACCATTTTATATACCCAATTGACGACCGTATTTAGCCTGCCGTTGTAGTGAAATTGTTCGAAAGAGTTACCGTGTCCCGGAACATAAAGGGCAACCAAAGGAGCATCGTTGAGTTTTTTGGTTTTCGACTATGATTCCGATTTGCAAGGTCTATTGTAGATTCAGAGCATGGATATTTTGGGATTTGCAAAGGCGGATCTACCTTGCAAATCGGGATCATAGTCGCAAACCAAGAAACTCAACCATGCAACAAGAGAATCGGCACCAATGAGTTGTAACAGGAGGAGATGCCTCTTTACCTGGAGTTGGAACGCGAGGCGCAGGAGTATGCGCGGACCGCGCTACCGCTGAAAGAGGTACTACTACACCCCAACATGAGAGTCGACATGTCACTCGCGTTGGTAAGGACTTAGCTACTTTATCTTTTACTGGTGTTAAACACCCTGATAAGAAAGCTTTAAGCTTGGGAAAATTTTGACTCCTAGTTTACCCCTTTTTTTGTGCGGGGTAATGCTAATAGATACATTTATGCCCTTACTAATAATCACTGTGTAAAGTTATGCAATGAATAAAACCTGTGTAACCATACATTTTTTGACGTATAAACCTGTCATAACTTTATGTAGCGTTTATTAGTAAGGCGCTTAGTCTGGAGAAATTCATTTTCTTTTGGGTTTGTCTTCTTACTGACCAAAACCTGACGGTTCTGTAAACAGACTTTAAAATTTTTACTACAGTTTTAGCAATTCTACTTTTTGGGGATTAATTTTTATTTCAGTCAGGAAATTAATGCTACATTAAATCCCTGTGTCTTGTCAGTTAGCTCCGAATGGGCCAGGTCCCACAGGCGGCACAGAGGTGGGCGTACTGGACGTGTGGTGCTCTCTGCGCGCCGCCACACACGTGCTGCTGCGTCTGCAGAGACACTACGCACAGGTAACTGTGACACACAGTTTACTGCCACAGTATAGTGACAGAGGTACATGATGTGTAGTGGACACCTTAAAACATCATTGACATTATCTAACATTAGAATATCTCCCAGACCTTTTGTCCTATTCAGAGATGGTGCCACAGCACCTTCAGAGACTTGAAACCTTCGACTTATTGACGTATCATAGCTATAAGATATTCCCTCAGAAAAATGGTTCTTTTAGTAATGTTGCCTCCATTTTTGAAATAATAAGTGGTGTATTTAGTCCGAGCTGACCTATTTTCGGCCGCCGCATTATTAGTGTAAAACGACAGTATAGGATTCGGAACACCACACTGCGTGCCGGGTATTGACGGGTTATGTTAGCTGTATGCACAACGACCACAAAAATCTCCACGCTGTGGTTGCCTGAAGATGGACGGCATCGTCAAGAAAAAGTGTAACGTGACCTTGACTCATACCATAAAGACTGATTCGAGGAGATGCAGAAAAAGACAAACTTGAGGGAGGTCTTTAACCAACAGTAAAACAGTGTAGGCTAGGAAGAAAATTATAACAGAATGACCTATTCTGATAGTTGAATCTTGCATCCACCAGCCGTGCACGGCTGCGTCCTTTCCACAGCATCACCAGCCCCTGAAGCCACAGCTCCAAGATGACACCAGAGGCGTGGACATCTTACCGGTGAAGTCACTACCCGCCGCCACCCAGGTGCCGACCGGCACTGGACAGAACTTCAAGGATTTGGTTAGTAACTACTTTTTTTATGTTGATGAAAGCTGATCTGTTCATTTAGTGACCCAATATTCTTGGGAGATCAGACTTATGTGCCTCGGCCATCCATTCACTTCAAACTGCAGCACAGGAACTCTACTTTGTGTCTGCAGTCGGTTGTCCCTGCCCCTCCATCCCGCCGCGCAAGTTTTCCAAAAGTGCATTACAGCAATAACGGTTAAAGCATAATACTAGAAACCTACAATATTTTCACTCTATTTGGATGACTGAGGGTTTAAAAAAGGTTTAAGGGTTTTTCTTTTCTTCTTTATTATTGTTTTAATTGTGTAACATAAGCATTCTTGGTGTAAAACGCCAAGACAGAATCCGGAACACCATGCTGCGTTCCAAAACGGGGATAACAGATGTTGGTAAAAAGGCTGCCAGGCTCAAGTGGGATTGGGCGGGTCATGTAAGCCGCATGCATAACGACCGTTGGGCAAGGGCATCTACACAGTGGGTGCCAAAAGACGGATGTCGTCGCCGAGGCCGGCCCAGGAAAAGGTGGCGCGATGACCTTGACGCATACCACGAGGGTTGGTTCGAGGCGGCGAGGGATAAGGAAATCTGAAAGGACTTGGGGGAGGCCTTTGCCCAGCAGTGGGACAGCACAAGCTAGAAAAAAAAATGTGGTTTTCTGCACTGTGTGTGCCAAATAAATATTTTTCTTTCTTTCTTTCTAAAAAGTTGCTGATTGAACAAAATGAAAGATTCTTTTCATAATTGAATATAACAGCAATAATATGTCCAATAGGAGTCAATCCCGAAGCCCTCATCACTGCAGCGCCTAGACATAAGGCCGCAGTGCTGGGACAACTACACATGTTTGGACTCTATGGCCAAGTGCCAGCGTGCTGCCACTCAAGCACCTATCTGCAATGAGCGGAGGAACCATAATATGGTAAGTTTTGTAGAGCTTGAGGGCCCTACTGTATCGATAATATTATTTTACTTATTTTATGTGACTATTTGTAATCAGACGGACTTCAAATTTTGTTTTTTTTATATTTTATCTAGTGAAATAGGTTTTACTATCAGTAAATGGAGCCAGAATCCCTATAGTTTCTAGTTTAGTGAACATTATTAATCATTACCTTTTTCTCTTTTTTTATTTGGTGGATAGGAAATCATCAAATAATGACTTCTCCCGCCCTTCGTGTCAGACGTTTACTGACTAAAACCCACCCATGTTCCTTCGGTTGCCCTTTATAATCCGGGGTCATGGTAACTATTATAACTATTCCGCAATCATTGCGATGCTCTTTGAGGCGCGTGTGGAACAAAACGCGCCGTCGACACGGGAGAGCCTTACTCGTCAGGGGACGATGACGACATTCTTTTAAAACATTTATCCAAAGTTAATCAGTATAACTGACTTATTTATATGACTTTATAAATCTTCTGTATTTTTGTATTAAGACTTCATTGTGTAGTGCATGTAGGTACTATCGACAAAATTGAATCATGACCCATTTTGACGATAAATCGTTTGAAGCTGTCAAAATAATAAGACTAGACGTGTGATATTTTTAATATGTTTTCGCGATTGTCGACCTAATTGAATTTGAATGTCTGTAGGAAAATAAGCTTATGGTAGGTCATGATTCCATTGGGTTGATTGTACATGTAATATGGTCGTAAATTATATCCATCTATGCGTGAATGTTGAATAATCTAAAGCAATAATATTCCTTGTCTACAGTACTCTCAATCTCCGAAGCCTCAGTGCCGGGAAGACTGCAAGGGCCTGAACTCCTCGCCGGTAAAGCCCCAATCCCAACCCGCCGCCACTCAGGCACCGACCAGCAATGGACACAAGAACAATGATATGGTTAGTACATAGTTTTATGATATTGTGGATTTAGCATTATGGATAAATATTCGAAGGGGACCAATGAAACACTATGCTTAGGCAATTGAGGAGTGACTTTTCAAAACGGCTTATTTCGGGTTCCCAATTTCACTTATTTTTTTAATGCCAATCGGGACTTTATGTACTCTCACATTATATGACGTGAAGTGTCCGGTTCTAAAGTACTTTAATCTCGAAGAAAAATGGCCATAGAAAATGCTTTCCGCAACAAAATAGCTTAATTCACGTTCATTCTCGGCCCTACTAATTGTGATAGGAGTTTTTTCAAAATAGCTCATTTCTAGAACATTTTGTATGGAAATTTTGTTAATACGTATCAAAATGGCTTATTTCTAATCTGGTATCACAGGTTATTTTGGAGGGTTGAAAGATAGCTTTAATATCTGGAAGTGGATCCGCAAATATATTTTTATACATTGGCAACACTTTTTATTTGACTACGGCCAATTAAAAAAATATTAAACGTCATGTGTCACCTTGCTGTCAACTTCTCAATACTTTCATGTCAAGGCTGAGTGTCAAGGTGAAAAATATTTTCTTGTATCGTTGCTCGTTGGTGTTTTTGTTGCTAATCCGAATAATTCTTGTGTCTGCAATGAAGAGGATGTAGGAGAAGTCCGTGTGTGATTTTCAGATTTTAATAAAAGTTTTTAGAAAATGGCTTATTTCTAGGAGTGCCAAAACAAAATGGCTTATTTCTTAGGAGTGCTGAAACAAAACATCTTATTTCTTGGAGTTTGCGACTAAATGGCTTATTTCCTTAAATCATATGATAATAACTCATAATTTAGAGTATTAAAAAATATATATACACTGTGAAACGATCTATTAACGTACCTAGATTATGTACATAGAAGTTTGTTACTAAAAATTTTCATATATGAAAAGTTTTCGTATTTTTCTTGGTCCTGAAAAAAATGACCATACAGAAATAAGCCATTTTGAAAAGTCACTCCTCAATTATGCTTCGAAACGCCCGTAAAGTCTTTGGTTCTGCTGCTCTACACCATTACTAAGCAACACGTAGTTAAAATATAGGTTTTCACTTTTTTTGATTATTTACTATGTTTACTTATTAATTTTGGTGCACTGGCGGTCATTCGTAGATCATTGATAGTCGTTACGTGTAGTTTTATAGTTTTTTTTTTTGTTTTATCCAAAAGCAAATCCACAACCTATGCGTATCGTGGTAATCGTGATAACTAGGTTGTAAATAGTGAATTGAGCATTAAATTAGACTGGAAACATATTGAACATGTTGGGAAAACGATAAGCAGATGATGACATTCGGAAGTATGAGGTATGTATGTCAGTCGCCGGTGATCACATTGCTGAAACGATTTGGCATCGCTACACTACCCACTTGTTTAATCTACGATCAGTTAACGCTTCTTTACACGAAGATAGTTTTTAGTAGCTACTACGAGTAGCTTACTAGCGAAGTGATTCTTGCACTTACGTCGAATAAAATATATTTTAGTAGTAATTTCTAGGTTGACTGGGAGAAAATGCCTGCGGCATTAAGTCCGCCTGTGTACCATTGTGCATAAAGAATAAATAAATAAATAAATAAACGGTATCTTATAATTTGAAGACCTATCGCCTGTAAAAACTATTATTTTGGTACGAAAAAACTATTACTATAATGAAAATTGTTATTAATGTTGACACCACACATGTCAATTACTTGGTAATTAGAAATACATCATTATCATATTGTTATAAAAGGAGTCTAGTAATTTTGGTGTACGATTCATTAACACGTGATTGTGCTCATGATAACAAACAACTTTTACTATAGGAACAAAGCCGAAATCGCGAAAAAAATATAAGCTGTTCAGTACATTAGGCAAAACTTAAATGTACTGAACAAGTATAGAAATTTATCAAAAATCGGAATTCATCTATTATAAGGCAAAAGGCATCCCTAGTCTCTTCCCATTTCAATTATCACGGGAGATAATATATTTGGCAACGTTGTTCGTAAATACAAAATCGTTTTTTTGCTTAAAATATTAATTTCTCTTATTTTTAAAAGCAAAACCGATCCCTCATATACGCGTTCTATCACTCTCATTTTTAACCGACTTCAAAAAAAAGTAGGTTCTCTGTTCGACCTGTATGTATGTATGTATGTATGTATGTTTGTCCGCGATTATCTCGCGTTTGGCTAAACCGATTTTGATGCGGTTTTCAGCAAAGTGTTTGTTACATTCTGGGGAAGGTTTTAGTATATAACACTAATGGATTTCCCGTGACGTTGCCCGCATAGATCGCGTTTTGCTTTCTTGGATTGTAGATTTTCAATCAAAGACGATTGTATGTTTGACCGCGATTATCTCGCGTTTAGCTATACCGATTTCGATGCGGTTTTCAGAAAAGTCTTTGTAATATTCTGTGGAAGGTTTTAGTATATAACACTAATGGATATCCTGTGACGCGCGCATAGTGCCGTTTTCATTTTATAAGATTATTTTATAAGATTATAAGTTTATTTTGATAGCTTCCCTAAAACGTAGTCAGACACTGAGACTCTAATTAAAAAGTAAAAAATAAAAAGCTTTTTTAAAAAAAGATAACCGACTTCAAAAACTAAAAGCTCAAAAATAACTATTTCGGAAGTCGGTGGCTTCTCTTCTGCCGGCCGGTCGATTTGTGTTGCCACCGACTTCCGAAATAGTTATTTTAGGTTACCCAAACGAAATTCTATCTTCAAAAACGGATCACTAACGCACACATACATTACACGTCAAAGTAGGATGACATGATTGAAGTAGTGCGTGTGAAAAAGAGATAAACGTCAAATGTCAACGCGATACTCAGTATCATGTTTGTCAATTGGCAAACTTTTTGACTGCATATAACCTATCTACACTTTTTTACTTATAACATCATTGTATGTATGTAGATATAGTTGTATTGTTTTAAAAACAGAGACATGCGTAATTATCGGCAGTGTAGAGAATATTGAATTCCAGTATCAATCTTTCTCTACACTGTTGGGAGGAGGCCTTTAGCATGCTCTGTCTTTATCTACACTGTTAGGACTAGGCGGAGGTCATTGCTCAGTAATAGCATTCACTCCAATATATTTTCCAGCGTTCATCACTATAGAAACTGACTTAGAGCCTGTTTCACATTGTTCTAATAAGTTCTGTTTAAAAAAATAACTGGCAGATTATTTCATACAAAGAGTATCCCTTTTCAATAAATCTGGAAATAACCATCTATTTTGAGGTTATGAAACAGGTCCTTAAACCTTCGAACACACCTGATTTGAGACACAATAGAAAGACAATAGCAGCACGACAGCCGGCTGTCGCTGGTCGTTGAAAGGTTAATCTCCATTGTATCCATCATCATGTCTCACTAATGAAAGACGATCAATAGTTTTATGTTAACAAATCGATGCGGTCTAGTTTATATTGGGCATAGCCCTTATCGTCCGTTGTATTCCAGCCCAGCAAGTGCCCGGCACCACAGCAGCGCCACGGACCTCACCGCCACCACATTTCGCCACCGCTGCCACACCACGACAATACGCGGCCTACAGTAAGTGACGTTACTATGGACTCCACCAAAGCGAAGATGTACGGAGATGTCTCGTAAATAACCTTATTAAAAAAACTAGCGATAACTCACACACGGCCGGATCTTAAACTAGGCAGAGGTTCGCGATGGTAACCAGACAACACTGATACACACATATTTTTACAGACACAACAAACAATCATGCTCATCACATCACACAATATTTGTCCGGAGTTGGAACCGACACCCATCAAGCCAGCCCCAACCAATATCCAATCACCACGCAACCTCGGCTCGACCAATAGTATTAGCGCTGAATCTAAGCTTTGTTATGTGAAAACAGTGCAAGCCAATTGGCTGAACGAGACATTTCTTCTCTCCGCTTAGGTGGAGACTGGCTCTTACTACTACCATCGTTCCTTCATTTTACATGACTTATATTTATGCTGAAATTTACTTTATAGTTAGCTTATTGGTTGACCATTACAACATGTGTGTATAAACCGATGAGGTATAGTTATAGAATAAAAAGGCGAACATAGTGTAAAAGTGAATGACGGGCCTGTTGGTGTAGTGGTTAGTAGCCCTTACTGCTAAGCCGGAGGTCGTGGGTTCGATTCCCACCCAGAACAAACTTTGTGTGATGAGCATGGTTGTTTTTCTGTGTCTGGGTGTAATTTATCTATAATATGTATGTATTTATAAATTATATAAGTAGATATGTATATCAGTTGTGATGAGCTTAGCTTGGGATCAGATGACCGTGTGTGAGTTGTCAAAAAAAAAACGGTATTTTACACCATCGTCAATTGTAGTACTTTTTATGAGCTGTCAAAACCAGATTCTCACATAGATTTTGTATGTGTCACCTTATGACGTCATTAAGTTAGCAACTAAATTGCCTAACTATTTAAAAAGCATCTAATAATCAATTCAATTCAATTCAATCAATTTATTTGTGAACACAGGTTTAACAGATGTTATAAAATACATTGATAATGTTCTCTATGTTCTACCAATAATGGTGTACAAAATTTTAGATTCAAAATTATGTCATAATATATTAATGTTATTACCACTAAGTTACAATTTAGAATAAAATAATTAATTTAATACATTGCTAAGTAAAATAAAATAGAAACAATTCAAGTCAATAAATATAAATTCGGTAAATTAGTAAAATATATGTCAATGTTACAATAAAATGTCAATAATAATTAAAATAATTACTAAGTAGACCATGCACTATATTTTATCATTAAGGAAGCTATCGATTGAATAATATGTCTTGTCAATTAGAAATGAAAAAAGATTTCTTTTAAACATATTGAAATTTTCTGCTAACCTTATATATTTAGGAAGGCGATAGTAGGTTAAAATTGGGGTTTCCAGATCAAAGAAGATCTGGAAACCCGCAATTTTCACCATTCATTACAAAATCATTGCAGATCCAGAATAAAATAGTACTTGAAGAATATTTAGACTGGTCTAATCTAAAGCTGTGACTGTGTTTTCATTTCAAAACTGGTGCAAATTTCTGACCTGGTATTCATTATATTTTAAATTTGGAATAATAATATTCTTACCTGTTCTGATCTGACCTGTTTCTTTGTGCATGATATTTAGCGGGTGTTCAATGAAATACATTTGCTCTTATTATACCGAAATATATTAATTAAATGTTTGCTAGATTATAGGATAGTTATTTATAATTTTATATAAAAAAGGAATTTTATCTTCTAGTTGTATCTGGTAGCATAGAATGTCTCAATCATCTGGAACACTGTAGGTACAAGTTGACTCATTTTGTGAAACAGTACTGTTTCAAACACTTAATAATATAATATTTTCCCTTTACAGAGTTTAAATAAAAACATTGAGGAAAATTAATAGCATGTTGCATCCATGGATCATCGTAAATCTCCCAATCTTCTATAACCCCTCCACATGAGAAACATGCTGCTTTATCATTTATACTGTTTCCAAAATAAAAGAATCCAGCGTCAGCCATTTCCATTACTAATCTTTTCTTTGAATTAATTGTCCCCCAATAATAATTAAATGAAAATTCACGCATTTTATACGTATTGTACATGTCATATCGTGGTTTGTATTCATTTTTCATGTTATATTCACTCAATTCCTAGTTCTGAATACAGATAGTTCTAAACTTAGAATGGCATCCCCAAGCTCTTGTCAGCAACTTATAATGGTAATGTCGTAATGATTGGGAGGGGATACAAAACAATTTGACAAATTAAACTATAAATTATTTATTTGAGAATTTTATTATCTAAGCACCACTTATTTAAACACAATACATTTTTTAAAGCACATATAGAGTTATGGTAAATACAGTTATATAAATCTTTAGAATATTTATATTGATTGTTTAAACTTATCAAACTAGAACAACCTTTATCTTCTAAATTAAATATATTATTATTACTATTTACTAAAATATGCTTTAACCACAACATCTTTTCTAAACCTTTGACGTAGACACATTTATCTCTCAATATATCTGAAATCAAACTCTGGTAATTGGAATAAGGTACAAATCCTTCACTCCAGTATATCTTTCTGTTACGTTCAATCCAACTGACTTGCTTCTTTTCTGGTACCGTTAAATTTTTAAATGGAAATGGCGGCTTAATCAAAAATACTTGTAATTTTTTGTTATACATTATAGCGATTTCTTTTGCTATAAACTCATTTGCTTCCGTTTTAAAGCCTTGAATATCTACAATAGCAATCATGATAACCTGCGCACAATGTTGCTGAGAGGTTTGTATTCCACAAGTCGATCGTTTATAATCAAACAGTACGCGGTTGTCTTATCGGGTATTGGTGTAGAAGTTTCTACTTCCAACCGTACGTCCACTGGACCTGTTTTTAGACTATCGTTTTGTCTTGAGCAATCTAAGATAAACAAAGGTGCCTTTTCTTTAAAATCGTTTAGGTCTAGCAATGGATCTGCAGGACTGTTGTAATACGACTGACGAAATTTCACATTTATTTCATATAATATACTGTATTTGTTCTCAGAAAACTTTAAAGTCATAGGTTCATATGGATAATATTGCGAATTTAAAAAGAGCGTTACGTCGGTCACTTCACAGTGATCGAATAGTGAACTGTCTCTAGTTTTGTTATTTCTCCTATTAGTTTGCAAGCAAAATATAACATATCTTGGCTTTTCCAACTGCGAAGCGGTCTTAACTGACCAAGAATGCTTTGTAGTTTTAGGGAGTAAAGGATATTCATATAAATCCCAATTTCTAAAAGCCATTTGAATAGGTTTATCTCTTTCTAAATGTTTTAAAAGTATGAGTCGTTCTCGATCTGACACTTTTATATGTGGCACCCTCCACTGAACTCTTTGTATATCTATTTGGAAATGAATAACATCATCAGTAAGAATAACACTGTTGAAGTTAGAGTTACTTCTACTTAAAATAAGTTCGTGTTTACAATTTATCACAATTTTATTGTAGTCTTCCGCAAACCCTAAAACCTTATTTAATGGTATCACAGCACTAAAATGCCCATCACTTTGGAATCCTGTTAAGTTCCAACCCCATTTTTTTTTTTTTTTTTTTTTTGGTGAGTGGGAAATCATCCAATGACTGCTCCCGTCCTGGGTGCGACGGGAGGGCGTGTCAGACTCTTACTGACTAAAACCCACTCATGTTCCTTCGATTGCCCTTTATGTTCCAGGGTCACGGTAACCACTATAAACATTCCGCAACCCCGGCAGGCGTTGGCCCTGTTGGGCCCCTTCCTGTGCTGACTCCTTCTCTTTGAGGCGCGCGTGGAACAAAACGCGCCGTCTACGCGGTCCTGGTCCTAGCCGGGCGGCGAGCTACCCATCGTGAGCCATCCGCAGAACCGCGCCTACGGTGGCCGGTAGTCGTCTTGCGACTCTCGACGTCTTCGCCTGGGTCTTAGTCCGGGGCGAGAGGCTCGTCGTTGCCTCTCGCGCGCCGCCGCTTCCTTCACTATTTTTCCAACCCCATAAGGCCGCAACTTTGTTTTCTGCTTCATTTAATGAAATGTATGATTTTATTGTTGACGTAATTCCCGAATTTTTTATACGGTCTATTTCAATGCCATTCATTTCGTATCTGATGTCTTGAAACAAAGAGATAACAGGGTTATTAGTGAACGTAACAGCTTTTTTAATCGGATTCCCATCTTTGCCGAAGAGTTTTGCTTGACCTTCGATGTAAATTGAACTGGCTGATGGTAGCACGTATATGTCTTGCTGATGTATGGGGATTCTGATTTCATCGTTTTCCCTAAAGTTGTTATTGTAGGGATTGTATGAATGGATTTCATAACTTTCAATCGAACTGTCGAAGTGTGGTAATTCAGTAATCTGTAGCATATTCAAACTTTAAGCCCAAGCGCTTTGAGGAAGTTTTTATTTGCTTTAGTCAATTTTTTTATCTTTATTTTTAAATTACGTCTGTGTCCTTTAGTGGTCGCAGAAGAAATAAGACGATTTATTTTCATTGGGGGGTTTTTATTATATACAATCATTTTGTTTTTCTTAAATGCAGACGTAATTGAATATGTTGTTCTTTGAAGTTAATAAGGTGACCGAATTGGTCAATAATCTTAACAGTTATGGATGAAATTATACTTTTGTTCACTGGAAAGTAAATCACGTTTTGTGGTGTCTCTATGTAACGATGACCTAAAGCAGTATCAGATACAAATTCATGAATAAAATGTGTTGGTAATCCGTTGCAGTATGAACCGTACACAATATCACATTCAATTTTGATCACAGACAGATTGCTAGTTTTAATCGGAAGATCTTGTCTTGAATTCAATACTGAAAAATATAGTAAACCGCACTCATATTGATCAGTTAAATGAAGTGGTGGTTGAAAGTATGAAACCAATTCTGATTTATTTCCAGAGATGGTAACCGTAGTAGACATACTTATATACTGAACTGTTATGAAAGATCACGTTTATTTTATAACGCCGCTACACCAAAATTTTTTTAAAAAGTTTAAACAAAGATGTCCGCAATTAAAAGGATGGTCACGTTGAATATTTTCGTAATTGTACTTCACTTTAGGGCCAACATAATTTATGAATTCCTGCGGCGGTTTAAGATTTCCGTAACTATCAAAATACTCAATATAATCATTGTGTTTTGCATAGGCTACCCAGTGTGAGCCAGGGTTTTTAGAGCTATCTAAATTAATAACTCCACATTCTTTTTTAAACGGGTATTTAGGTAGCTCATCTCTCATAAAGACACCTCTAAAATATGGAATACTATTTCCATACTTTAAAATGTCTAAGTTTGTTAAAGCTCGATTGGGTAGCCGATATCTTAGTTTTTTTCTTTGGATATGAAAATTCCAAGCCCATCTTTATGTGGCTTAAGGTGTAGCCCTTTTCCTATACAAAGAGCTTCCATTTTTTCATTATGTCTCGTCGACTCAGCTAACAACTTTTTAGCCATCTTAAATTCATTTATGGTTTTTGCAATACCAGCTGCACCACCTGCTAGAGCTCCAGCCGCAGATAATCCCGCAAAAATAGGAATCAAAGGCAACACTCCACCAGTTCTTGGTATAGGAATAACTCGAGGAAGTTGAATTGACGAATTCTCAGCTATTTTTCTGGCAGCAGTCATAGCTAATTCTATTGCTACTTTCTTGCATTTTGGTTTTAGTTTTTTTATTTGTTTTTTTGTTTTGGCAATAACACTTTTAAATTTATTTTTTAGCCCTTTTTCAGACGTTTCTTTTCGAGAACACTTATTGCTACCTTTTTTTATACCAGAACCAGTTTTAATTTTTGTTGACATAGCATTGCGTACTAAACGTGCTGCAAGTTTTTCACCTAAACTGGCATCTGAGGCAACTGCTCGCTCTTTCGCCATTTTTAACAAAACTAAATCTGCCTTGTGGCGGTCCTCTAAATTTGAAGACTTGTGATAAGCAATGTCGTGTTCTTTGCAATATTCGTCTAATTTATTAACACCCTTATCTCCACGTCTAAGTCTTTTAATTAATTTTGTGCCAGGTCCACAATAATTGTAGCCTGGTAAATGTAACTCGACGGGTAAGTTATTTATTAACCAATTGACAAGACTGCTCTCCCAGTACACATCATAAGACTGAGGATTAATAGATTTAACACTTAATAAATAGTATTGTAAACTCTTATTTTGTCACAATTTATTCGATTTATCAATCCAACTATTCTCGGAACAAGGCAAACCTAACCATTTTACTAAAACTCTATTTCCTTTCCTTTTTAGAATTTTTTCCACTAGATATACATCAGGATGTTTCGTTTTTTGAAGCTCTTGTGCATAAAATGCACCTAAAATAGGCCGGCCTCTAGTTGTATCTTCAATTAAATAAGTGATAGGAGTTGTATTCTGTATTTTTTTAATTTTAAATATTTCTGTTGACCAGTTGGGTGTATATCCTTTTTCAAAAGTACCCTTATACTTACTAATACGAACATAATCATTCACTTTAAACTTACTTTTCATATTAACGTTTTTTATCAAACTTATATATCTTTCCAGTATACGTTTTTTGTTTTTATTATTTACTTTTGCAGGAATTTCATCAATTGTTCGATGTTGAGTGTGATTATATTTATAAACAACATTGTCAAGAGTATTATCTACCCATTTATAGTTTCCTTTTAAACTAAATTCTTTATACAGTTTGGATTTCAGTGTTCGAATAAATCTCTCAACTATGGAAGCTTTTTTTGTTGAAAATGTTGAATAATGATTAATACGATAAGACTTCATAAGTTTTTGAAATGTGCTATTATAAAATTCACTCCCATTATCCGTTTGCAGATTTTTAGGCACACGTCCTTTGCTTAACAATATCTTGAAAGTGTTACTTATTACATCTTTGGTCTTAGACTTCAAAGGAAAGGCCCATGCGTATTTCGAAAATGTATCAATGACGGCGAGTATAAATCTATTTTTTTTATTTTCCATAGAAATTGATTGCATATCTATTAAATCCGCTTGCCATAGATCATCTATATCTTTCATGATAACGTGTCTTCGTAAAAAGTTTACTCTTGCATTTCTATGAATTTCGTTGACCACATCGGCTTTACTCATATTTATTGGTCTCAGTTTAAATATGTCTCTTATCAAGTTCTATGTGAGACTAAATAAACAATACATTATTTATACTATTTATTCTTTAATAATACCGGATTCTTTTAATTCTTCAATTATTGATAAAATTTCATTATCATGATTTGTGTTGCCAGCATCTTTTGACGCAACCAATAATTTTAATCTGTCAACCAATTCATTAGGATCATCCCAATATACCAAATCAGTGTTATTTTTGTATTTCTTAAGCTTTGGCAAGTTTCCTCCAAATTTTGGGGGTTCATTTAATATTTCAGAAAACAATGGTTTGATGATTGTACGGTATTTTGTTCCTTTATCACCTTTTATTTGCCCTTTAGGATTGAAGTCTCTTTTATGAGCATTTGTATAATGCAATATATCTTTGTATACAAGTTTATCTTTGCTAGATACTAATTTTAAATCTGGTTTCTTTCGAAGTAAGAGTTCTTTCAGACCAGGAGTTAAATTGTAGGATTTATCATCTATTTTAATCAAAATGACATTATCGTTATTTAAACTATCAATTTTAGAAAATGATACTTTTGAATTCCCCATTAATAAAATTTTGTTTTCGCTTCTTATGCCAAATGGTACATTTAAACCATCACAAATACCATAAATATCAGAACCCTCTAATGAAATTTCTAAATCATCTAGCAATTCCATTTTAGGCGAGTTCTCATCTAATTGTTCATAATCTTGTTTAGGATCGAAACAGTCTTCAAACTTCGTATGTGAACTGGTATTCTTGTCATCAGATTCAATGTCGTCTGTATTATTGAAAGATGTATTTTCCACATTCCTATTTTTTATAATAGATGTATTCGAATCAACTAGGGTTTTAAGAGGATCGGTGACAGGTTTCAACATTTTATCAAGTGACAAGTTCATGACATATTCTTGAGACTTCATTTGTTTTATTTTATTCTTTATGGAGTCTACAGATTTCATTAATTCTATTTTAATATTTTTATCCATCTTATGTTCGACGACCGCTTTCACTTAAAGAAGAACTAATACTAGTTTTATTTTGTATGTTATTCATAATTATATCAACTTCCATCAAATTTAATAAATGTATCAAAATTCTTTCTGTACCTCCCATTACTTAATGAACATTCTTTATTAATAAGCACAAAACTGAAAGGATTAGTCCAAACTGTTTTACAAATATCTTTAAATTGGTTCCAGGTTAAATCAGGGCTGACATGTTCCACATAAATATGTTTTAAGTTCACATCGTCTTGTTTAAATATTATAAGAAAATTAGCATTATCACGTAACAATTGTTTAGGAATTTTCGAATAAGTTTGAGATAAATAGAAACTATCGATTTGTTTATGTCGTCCCATACAGAAATAATTACGGATATTTGTTTGATTCTCGGTTGCAACGTCATCAAAATAAAAATAGAATTCGGTAAAGCTTCATTCGGAGCAATGACTTCTTTATCATCATTAAACTCGTAGAATTTAATTTCCGGCACTCTTCTTATCACTTCGCTCAAAAAGCGATATTTAGGTTGAAATGAAGTTTTAGAATAAAGATATAAATTTTTAAATTTCAGTCCATTTTCATGCAACACTAAACTGATCATAGCGTTTGTTTTACCACAGTTAGATGGGCCACATATTATACAACGAATTGTATTAGGTAACAAAGAACTATGCCTGATGTGGTGAGGAGAGTCACTAAAGTTTATATTATTAACGTTTAAGGCTGTGGGTTGCTTGATCAACTTCATCTTGCCTATTAATATTATTACTCTTGAACATACCAATATATACCTACTCAAAAACTATATTTTGTCTATAAAAAGTTATTAGTCAGTAAAAATAAAATGACATAGGTAAAAATAATATTAAAAATAAAACAAAAGGACAGTTTTATGTTCTTTATAGTTTATTTAAAAAATCAAAATCATTATTCATTTCAAGGTACAATATAATATTCTATTCTATATGTTAGTTAAATCTACAACTATACAATTTAATTAAAATAGTGTATCAAAGTGTATCCAGTGTATTTATTTATTCAATTTGATTGGACTATCCTAAAACAATATCACATATTAAAAAAGGAAAAAACTAAATTGATTGGACTTGTATTTTATCATCAAACATTATACATTATTTCAATAAGTTTAATTATTTATTATAAGAAATAATTTTAAAATAGAACCTTTGCAATGTAATGTTCAGAGTTAAATTCCTGTTATGCAGGGCCCAATTTCAACAATTCAGTCTTTCTAGTATTTCAATCATTAAGTTATTTTAGTAGTCAAACACCGAAAGTTAAAATAGTATGTTTATTCCGTTTTTATTTATTTTTAAAATATGGTTTCACAGTGACCCCATGGTAAAGTTTCTGTTTGGTTCGTAAGTATCTGCCTCTTATCATCATTTTTATTCAATACTACTTTATGAATTTCTTGGGAGTAGAGTACGTGATTGTTTGATTTAATTATATTCATTTTACATTTAAAACTTGTATCACTTGTTAAAGCTCTATTATAATGACGTAGTTTTAATTGATTAGTTACAGCTTTCGATATTCCTTTTGCTTTTGTAATGCAAGTTTTTAGGCGGTTTATGCAATAAAGCTTAGCTCTCAATCCTACAAATTCACTTATGATTTCACCCCCACATTCATCTTTAAATAGTCCTGGAATTTTTGCGTTTACTTTCGGCATGTTGTAGCAATTATTAGTCTCAAAATTACTTGTGTCGAATTGTCCTACTTCATTTTTTATGTCCTCATAAAAATCTTCAGTCCTGATAAAATAAAGAAGGCTGTCTGTGTCTGTATAACACAGTCTTGCCCGAGTTTTATATTTGTTTTTAATATAATTATAGTGAAAATTATATAAATGTTGTTTGGCATATTCTAGGACTGAAAACCCGATATAGATAGGTCGGTCTAGAATAATTTTTTCTGGACTCAATTGAATGGCGACAAAATTTTCAGAAAAAATCTTAATACTTTTAAAATTTGGTTTCGCAATTAACTTTTCTGCACTGAGGTGTTTGTTTGTTTTGTTATTATAGTCGTCCCAAGTGGTCACTAATTTTACATTAACCTGTTTGCGTCTATTTTCAATAGTTTTACCAAATATAGCATTGTTAAGGAGTTTAAAAAAATCTTTTTCAAATACGGTTGTTGAAGCTTGGCGTAAGCTAGTGTTCAGATCAATATATTTTTGCAAAAATTTTTCTTGTCTAAAAGTTAAGATACGGTGAATTTTCTTCAAAATAAGTCCATTCAGCAAGCATTCTTTTAAGTGAACGTAGTGTATTACATAGTTGAATTTGTCATATAAATTAGCAATTAATTTAGGTGTTTTTCCTCCAGGAGGTTTGAACTTCTCTGCAGCAAACGGTAAATCACTGTGCATATTATGTAAATTCTCGGGATAAGCTAAATCCACTTCTAAAATATATCCATATTCAGAATCATCAGATATTGATAGTACGTTTATAGCTTTCATTTCATCGATTGATAAAAAGCGGAATTCTGAAATAGGCAATTTTTTTGTCATCGCATAACCGTATAAATTATTACAGTCGAGATAAATTAAATATGTTGATCTTTGAGAAGCATCGTAATTCGGTAAATATTTATTATTTGCTTTAGCGTAGCGAAGAGAACATTGTGCCAAGCCTCCACGAATTCCCTTCTCCAGAAACTCATATACAGTAGCTGGCCAAATTATTAGGGACAGTGTCATGATTTGTGTATTATGAAGTTGGATTGATTTTTTCAGAAAAGTGATTGGTTGTAGACTTCAGTGGTATTTTTTATTTTAAAACCTTATTATTTAAGATTATAAAAATAAGAAATATGAAGGTGAAATTAAACCTGGTAATTTGTTTAAAAAAATAACGCATTAATAAGTTGAAAGTAAATAATTTGTGTATAACTTAATATTTTGCGACGCCGCCGCCAACAGCTCGTATAAGACGTTTTATACGTTCTATACATTATATAGCAGGTATTAGGCTTGTGTCATGATAAAACTCATTTCTATGAACTGCAATGAGCTGGTGTTTAGTGTTTACGAAGTGCTTAACGATAGCCCTCTTGATGAGCTTCTGCATGTTCACAATAGAGTTCGTATCTGGTGAATTATCTAGTTAGTGCAAAAAATATTTATTTATTTTTGAGACAGGAATGCTTTAACACTCTTGGCCTTGATATACGATGTAGAATCGTGCATAAAATTTAACTCTCCGGCTACTGGGCACCCATTCTTCGACTTGCGGCCATAATTCAGTTTCTAGTACTAACTTGTACAGATCTTGCCTTGTAGTCAGTTTCACGAAATATAGGCACCCCATGCTTTTAGCTGAGATTTTAAATCACACAATGATGCTACCTGGTTGGTAAGTTTTCCCTAAAAAGCAAACTGCATGGAGCGGTTCTCGAACAATTCCATGATGTGTACGACTGAAAATGAGCTCTTATCGATCTCCACTTGAAAAAAATATTCGTTGGAGAGGCATACACAGAAAATAATGCAATAATTACTGAATAGTGTATTTCAGACGTATGGGAATAGTAAAGGTAATATTATTAACCGATTCCAGTCTGCCACTGTCATACTTCGGTGTTGCCAGGCCTACTGCAGTCGTTTCTACTTCATGGTCTCGGTGAGGTGCGATTTTTTGATCGGCCGGCGATTTATCCAATTCTTCTCGGCCAGCCTCCGTCAAACTGCCCGATCGAATACTTCTTTTTTCTTGTCTTATCCCTCGTTTATAATCGTAGTCAGGGAAACAATACACTTTTTATCATGTTTTAGGCAGATATCTCTGTTTTTAAGGTCAGAACAAAGAGTGGTGATCCGTTTTTTGCCACATTTTTTCACACTTTGTGTTTTTAGAAGTTTGTTCTGATCAGATTTTACTTTAATACTGTTTACTTCAGACTTTTAGACACCTGTAATAGCTGTGAAATCTTTCATAGAATGTGTAAAATACAGAAACAACGTTTTTATTTTTATAAACTTTCATAGAGACGTGTCTACAGCTTTGTCCATTTTAAAAAGGCGAAATTTTAAACGTATCACGCAATATCGTTCTCAAAACTTAATATTTTGTATTCAATTTAAGAAAAATAGGACATCATCAGAAACATTATCTGCGGTTTGATTAGTTTTAACAGAAACATCTTCTAAAATTAAAACCAAAAATAGTTTTTGCCATCAATGAAACAAAAGTAATTTTCAACTGAATTTAACAAAATTGCTACATACTATAAGTTATACCACTTTTTTTGAAAATGACTCGATCACATGGTGGTATCACATATTAAAATTAATAATTATAATACCAGGAGTAAAACCATACCAGAAAAACCCATATAACATTATTTATTGTCTTGAAAAAGGTGTTTGAACAAAAAAATGTTGTTCAATGAATACTGTCCCTAATAATTTGGCCACCGATGGTATTTCTACATCATTAACTAATTCTAATTTAATACCGGTATACAATAACATCGCATCCCAGCTTAAGCTAGGTGCAGTAATGTAGTAGGCCGGATCAAGTTGATAATGACGCAAACAAGTTTGTCTAAATTTTTCAAAGACGTCAGAAAGTAGTAACACGTCGGTTTTTAAATATAAATCTGTATATTCTCCGAGCGATTTAATATTAAATGTTTGCCAAATATATTGAGCATGTTTATACTCATCATCGCTAATATGTTCGCATGTCAAACTATTGTAAAAACAATATTTAGGTGGTAGTCGATTCTCATTATATTTCGAGTTTGCATTCATATAATCATAGGGGTATATTCCCTTTCGTCGTAGTAGTTTTAACTTATTACAATTAATATCTGAAAATTCTTTTGTCAAATTAAGAAAATCAGATTCAGACAAATTGTTAACTAATATATTTAAGCTTGAATTAAGAAATTGAAAGGAATCTATAAACTTAACTTGAATATGCCTTGAACTGTTCTTTCTGTGGAATAATTTTGTGATAGACATATACTTTTCTTTGGTTTTTGGTATAATTTTAAAAGCACCTTCATATTTCGCCAATTCTTTAATAAATAGGTGAGAATCATAGCCAGCTAGGTTATGAAAAATTACAGGCACGAACGGGCAAACTCTAAACATTAAATTACAATGGGAGTGTGCGGCGCCTCGGTACTGAGATGTAATATGATCATGATCCATTACTTTGTCATCAAAGAGCAGATCGTTACAGATGTGACATTTTGTAGCATTTTTGTAATCGTTTTCTTGGTCCGTGGTTAAAGGGGTCACGGGCATTTTACTCGATAAGATGCTGTTAATGTAATCTAAATCATTTAGTAAATATTTTATAAATACTTCCACACAGTCAGGCCCTCTATACGTTACATATTTATTTAGCTCTGAATTATGTGAACAGCAAATATAGTATCCAAAACATGAAGGTTCATGAACCTTGTATGTTCGGGTATTTTCAGTTTTACTTATGTTGCAGTTAAGCAAAAGACTCTCAAAGTCTGCATAAATAACAAAATTAATTTTTTGTTTTCTTTCAAAGTTTTTAAACTGAAGAATGCTATTTTTTTCAGGTAATACTGTTAATATATTAGGACATGTAGTATGAGCACTATATTTTGTTGCACTTGTGAAAACTTGTAAACACGTTTCACATAGATACATTTTACCTTTATGTTTACTTATTTGACGTCTGACCAATCTGAATAGATTTTTTATTAAACAATAATGCCCATTGCCTTTTTGTTCAATGTATAATAAATTTACATGGTGTTTCTTTCTTAAACTTGTCACGTATAAGGGACCAGTGACTGCGTTTTTATCATCCAATCCATATACGTTTATACTTATAGCAGGATTTATCTTTTCGAAATTTTTAATATCATTATACGATGGAGGAAATGATAGACCATTTATGTTTAAGACTGATGAAAAAATTGGGTAGGAACTTGTCCTGCAAACATTACATTTTGCTGGATATAATGCTGCAACAACACACCACAAAAAACAATAGTTATCATGGTTCTTTATATTTAAGCAACTTCTCGTTTTTTGTATTACATGCGGCAAATTTATGTAAGTACCGCCTTTCAAGGGAGAATATCTGTTTATATTAATTTCCATGTGACTTATAGCGAAAAAAGACCAACCAGATTCACAGTGTTGGAATTCCGAGAGTTTCCTCTCAAATGTATTTATCGTATTCAAATAGAATTCATGTATATCAGTATTTTTGTATATAATGTTAAACTTTGTGTTAAATGACTTAAGCTGTTGCTCACCAGATTTTGGGAGAATAAAGTAAGCATAAAGCTCGAAGTTTAATTTAACACAATTGTGTTTAATTAGACAATCATTAATTAGTTTTATGACTTGATGCTGATTATCCATTAGGAATTCCTCGGGTGTGAGGTACTCCATCGATGGATTCAGTTTGTAACTTATTATTCTCTTTCTAAAAGCCGTAGCAATAATATCAATATTTTCATATTTGGTTTTTAATATGCAATTAGATTTGTGTAAATTCGTTCTCACATGATAGTGATATTCATTTTTCGGTATTTCAATATGACATTTTTCACAAGTTATTATATCATTATAATTTGTTACTTTTCCAAGTATTGGTGAAACTGTAAGAAAACAAAACAACGATTTTTTAATTCCTGATATTTCTTTAATACATAATAATAATACAAACCTAAGACCAGTTAACAGAATACTCTAGTACATGCAAATCATTACGTAATATTGAGATAATTATTAAAATAGAATTTATAGTAATAAGATTAATAGTGAAATATTTTAATAACAGTAAGAGATTTTAGTAATAGTTGCTAACAAATGTTGGTGGGCACTTCACAAACTCTTTTCGGGTCGCCATAATAAAATTAGTCAGGTGCTGCCATGCATCTGTGTTTTCAAATGATTGATTTTTCACAGTAACTACTGCTTGGCGCCACCTGTTAATTGGCTGAACGTTTTTAATTTCATCGCACCGGTACACTTTTAAATCTATATAGTGCGTACCGGGCTTATGCTCATACATCTGGCGCGAATGACCGTTAGCAAGGCGCCGAGTTATATAAGAAGTTAACTGAGCTTTACCCGGAACAGCGACATCTTCTTTCTCCTCGTCTTCGCTGTCAGTCCCGAAGAGGTCGTAACATGTGGCCTTCTTTGGAGGAATAGGTCTGATACACGGCTTCTTCGGAGCCGACCGCGACGTACTCGGCGCCGGACTTGCTCTCGATGACGAGCACGATGCAGTCCGCGCTGCCGCCTCCGGCTCCTTTGTTTGAGATGGCACGTGCTTCCTTTTCTTCATTTTTTTCGCAACTGGTGGTTGCACTTCGTCGTCAGACGGGAAAAGAGTTTCTGCGTTTTCTAGCGACCTGAAATAAAATAAAATAAATTTATTAATTATGCAATTTAATCAATTTATGAGCAGGATTCGAACCTGCAATCCTGGCTCTCCGTGTCGATACACTAGAATAGTGTATACATATCATACCTATACGAATATTAGAATAATTACATGATATAATAAAATATCGTTATGCATCAATTTCCTGGGTATCGAACCCAATGTCTCATGCTCAATAGTCGAGATTACAAGCAGTCATCTAATGATGACTATTCTAATACCAGGTAGTATTAGAATAGTTGAATAATAAAATATATTTATACAAATAAAATTATGTTACTTACATTTTAAATGATGCTGCGAAGATTTGCTGTACGATGATGCTGTTAGCTCTGGAAGAAGTGCTTTGCGGTTGAACTTCAGCAGTGGAGCTCTTAAATAGTCATAAATCTACGTCATATTATCCCAAATTTGGAAAGAGGCACGTGTATAGAAAAAAAGCTGTGTCAGTTATCTGCATCCAAATACAGGTTTGTGATGTGATATTGTAATACTATATTGTTCTACTAATTCATTATTATTTTTATCCGACTGCATCAAAATGTCGTAGGTATAAGGTAAGATAGACTCGCCTATAGGGTCCTTTGTAATAGGGTGCTCAATAACATAACTGGCGAATAGTTGGTGAAATACACATCTGCCTAACTGGGAATTAAAGGCGTGATGATATATCGATCAACCTTAATTTATGAACAAATAACAGTAAAAAACATTACTCACCTTTCTATTTGTGACAAAAATTAAAAATACCCAAGCTTAAAAAATATCACAATAATAACAGGCGAAACCAAACGTAACAATAGTATGTCGATATTGCTATATTGTTTTGATTCGTCTCCTTAAAAAGAATTCAGCTTTCGATGCAAATTTAGTAATGTTGATATACTATTAACATGCCATGAGTTTGCCTCTCTAATTATCTAAATAAATTGTATGAAAACGATTACCGCGAACATAAGGTCGGTAGTATTATTTTATGGATATATATTTATGATCAACAATAAATTGATCGGCGTCGTAATGTCTGAGGTTTCCTATTTCACTATGCCATTTTTGGAAAAAAGGTATATCTAACTTAAAAACGTACAATTTGGAACTCTATTAATTCAAATTAAATTAGGGTATATAAATAGAGAGAAAAATATTTTAAAATCTATTCTAATTCTATACTTGACTGTTGCAACTGGCTTTATCGTATAATATTGGTAAGTTTTAATATTATTCTTCAGTATTTTATCTAACAATAATTATTAGATAGTATAATCGATGATTAATATAGGTCTGGCGCATATTTATTTTTTATATAACACTATGTATTAACCGCAGTTGTTGTTTTGAGATAGAATATCGGTAAACGAAATATTAATTTAGAGTATTTTTTTTCCAGGTGCTTAACAAAGTCTGGACATAGAATTAAATATGTCACACTCACCATCCTACAGTCCTGTTTTAGACAGCATTGACCAACAATGTAACGTAAGTATATAAGTGATCATCGATGTCAACAATTGAATTCATATTTGATGCTGTTTAATAACATAAAATTATTTATTATTTCAGAATTCGATAGAATGCTCCGATCCTGTTCTTAATCCATTTTACTATGCTCAAGACCGAGAAACCTGGTACGCCGAAGTGGCGGAAAAAGCATGTGAAGAGAGTAGACAGCAAAAAATAGAAAGGAAAAAAATTACGAGGAAGAAAAAATCAAAACCTTTTAAAAACACATCTTTTATCACACGTAAAGAGCCCGGGCATGTTCACCGAATTATAAAAATAATTGTACATGATGTGGAAGGTCGTCAGATGGATGAGATGGAGAGTGACCCCGATAGTGCAAGAGTGAATATACAATATTTAGTCCGTAGTGATATTGATGACATAATGGCTGAAACTGAGTATTTAGTTGCTAAAATAGTTAAAAAATTAAGTTTAACTTCATGTACCTAATTGATATTTAAAAGAGACGTACCTTTAATAGTTATACATATTATTTTTATTTATTTTTTAAATGATTGAGTAGAATGTAATTAATATTTATTGTAAATAAAAGTATTTAAAAAAATAAACATACTTAAAAATTATTTTTTAGCTTTTTATTTCCATGTCTAAACATAAACATACTGTCATATAAAGTAAAAACGGTTACTGCTCTGCATATATAAGGCAGTGCAATGGACAATGGCGAGCGCACTCCATTTTCGTCAGTCTGCCGTGTCGAATAGACTATATGCCGACTATTGCTCGAAACTCGAGTGTGTCATTGAATTGTTGAATGAATATAACGATGAATTATAATGTAAATAATTACGAATGTTGAATAAGATAAATGTTTCACATTTATATTGAATATCTAAATTTGTCATGATATCTATACATTACTAATGGTTAAATAATAAAGACCGCTCAATAGTCGAGTCAGAATATTTTCCAATTACTATTTGGAAGTAATGAATGATGCTTGTAACTAGATGTTTCTGGATCTGCAATGATTTTGTAATGAATGGTGAAAATTGCGGGTTTCCAGATCTTCTTTGATCTGGAAACCCCAATTTTAACCTACTGGCGATTATAGACTTTTGGAGCCATTGGAAATATGCTTTTATGAAACCATTTAGTTTTACTTTGAACCAAATTAAGTTTATCTGCCCTACGTAGGCTACTCACTTGCGAAAACTTAGACAGGTTGCACCTCACAAATATAGCAGTCTCATATATATACATTGATGGCAAAGTTAGTATTTTATGCTTTTTAAAATGTGGCTTACAGCTGTCAGTTCGTTTCAGATAGCAGATGGCTCTGATACATCTTTTTTGAGCAAGGAATGCAGTTTCTTTACCAGTTGCATTACCCCAGAATATTATGCCGTACCTTAAATATGATGCAACTAGACCATGGTACGCAGTGAGCAGTGTTGACATATTAACTGTTTTCCTTAACATGTATAAGGCATAAGAATATTGATTTAGCTTATTGCAAATCTTTTCAATTTGTATGTTCCATGATAATGTATTTTCAATGTCTAATCCCAGAAATTTTGTAGTACTGGTTTCATTAATACGTATTCCATTGTAATTTATATTTAAGTCTAATTTGCTATTAGTCCTCTGTTGAAATTTCATAATCAATGTTTTATTTAAATTAATTTTCAAATTATTAGACTCTAACCAATTAATAACAGATTTTAGATTATTATTTATGTCATTGTCAAGGTTGTCAAATAGATTATTGTCAAAAACTATCGTACTATCATCAGCAAACATGACCATAGGATAATTCGTTGCTGTAGGCAAGTCGTTAATGTAGATAAGAAATAATAGTGGTCCAAGGACACTTCCTTGTGGTACTCCATACCTTATCGTTTTAACGTCTGATTGATATTTAGTCTCAGTTTTAGTTTTATTACACACTCTGTTAATGACAGTAAATTGTTGTCTGTTTTTTAGGTAGGATTCAAGAAGATTATATATGTTGCCTCTAATGCCGTATGAGTCTAGTTTCCTAAGTAAAATTTTGTGATCCACGTAGTCAAATGCCTTCGACATATCCATATAAAGAGCTAATACTGGTAGTTTTATATCCATCCTAGATGCTATAATACTTAAAAAGTCATAGATGGCCATATTAATTGACTTATTCTTCCTAAAACCTTTTTGCTTGTCAGTGAATAAATTATTTTTTTCGAAGTAATTGTTAATGCTATTGTAAATTACCTTTTCGAAAATTTTGGCAATGACTGGTAATCATGCCATATCAACCAATTTATCACAATTTTAGAGCTTAAATTGGTTACATTTATCGGTTATTGATGTAAAATACCCCATTATATTAGCAAAAGTAAGCAACGTTTATTAATCTCTCTTATTTGATTTCAGGAACAGGAGTCCGAGATAATATACAATACAGTGGTAAGTTACTTTTTTAACCGACTTAAAAAAGAGGTTCTTAATTTGACCTGTATTGTATATTTGTTCCGATTATCTCGCATTGGGCTAAACCGATATTAAAGCTGCTTTCAGAAAAGTATTTGTTACATTTAGTAGATTTACCGACAGAGGCCATTAGCTTCCGGAATAGGGATGATGACTACATCAAAAGAATGACATTCTGTTTAGTCCGTCTGTTAGACAGTCCAAAAATACTGGACACATATTTTTTGCTTGATCAAATTAATAACAAAATACAAAGATAAAGAGCATCAAAGTTCCGGAGAGGGGGCTTGTGACGTCACTTCTGAGTAAAAATTATACAAAGGCGTGACGTTTCACGAAACTTCAACGCACTGTATTGTCGTCATTTTCTGTTTACGAGAAAAAAGAAAAAATACGTGTCCCAAATCTTTTGATTATCTAACTGACGTACTAATTACTTTTTTTTGTCATCTATTTAAGTTATTTTACTGTTTTAAACTTTTGAAGGCGGTTCTTTTTAGTTTTTTATTTATTTATGTTTTACATTTCTCTATAACATTAGTACTTTCCATATTAATATAGATTTTGAGCAGAGAGATTGATATGTATGCGATAAAATTATTTGATTTCAGACTCCAAGAGTGAAATCTCCGGGAGATATTATAGCGCATGCGCTGGATGTAAGTGTTTAAATAATAATTTGAGTAGATGATCTAACAATCAATAATAAATATGACCTGAAGTACCCAAATAATATTACATTGTACAACATTTGTTGGTTTTGATAATTTTAAAACAATTTTTAAGTAATTATTTTAAAATCCTGATATTTTCCATATTATTATAATTTGATCGCGTGATATATATATGTATATCAATAACATAAAAAAAAACGTATCCCCCAAGAAGCATACAGAACTCAATACTGGGACAATTTTATAGCACTTGTAACGATTTCCGGGAAATTTAAACTAGTCATATACATATTTTTGATAGTAATAGTACCCAAAAAAGCGTAACGTGGTGATCAATGCTCGCGCCTTCTCTGTATGAGAAGAGTGGGACAGTAATAGGCTGGTATTATTATTATTTAATAGCACCCAATGGGGTATTTCACATCACTAACCAATAAATGTAAAACATCATTTCTATAAGATCTCTCCCAATTTAAGTCCTAAAAGTATGGTTCTTTTTCAATTAACTGTAAAATTAGATTTTTTGTAAACAATAAATAGTTAGACAACTGAGTTGTTTATTTAGTGACGTCATAAGGTGAAAATGCCATACAAATCCAAATTTTGACAGCTCATAAAAACTACGTCAATTGATGATGGTGTAAAATACCGTATTACAAAACCGTGCGTTTGCGTTTAAAATAAAACATTAATCTTAATTTGTTTACAGAAAAATGATCCACTGAACGAAACCAAGTACTTGCCTAGACTGGACAATGTAAGTTATTATTTTAAAACCCTTATCTATACCAATATTATAAAGCGGAAAACTTTGTTTATTTATTTATTCAATGGACGCTCTAATCTCGAGAAGCAGTGGTTCGAATTGAAAATAAATATATTTTTGTGTCGGGTATCCCTTTTTTCGAGTACGCGTTATAATCCGGCTTTCAGTGTTCCGTAGTTTACGATTAGGAATCATTATTTTAAAAAAATATAGTGATTCTAGAGGAAGATTTGTATGTTCAGTACACATTTGAGAAAATGTGGTATTTTCAAAAATTTGTTACATCCGGACGAAGCTGAGGCGAATCGCTAGGAGATTTAATTATAATATAATATAATATGATATAATAAGACTCACGAGAACTAAGCAGTATTAACCAAAGACACAGAAAGTAGCTACTCTTTGATTTACGTACAGTCAAAGTCAAAATCAATTAATAGTTTATTTCCATTACTTGGTGTAATGGCAAAGGCACATTGAAACGTCATTTATAGAACAAAAATGAATCTAGTTGCCCATATAATGTATACTATACTTGAAACAAACTAATTAGGATTATCACAACTCACTTTTTACAAATCCTATATTTTTTACATGATTATCGCCTTTTTCACGCTAACTATTTAGAAATCCTATTGCAGCATATTTCACTAGAATCGATTAAATAACATGCATATAACCTCGTTATTCCGAAAAACCAAGCAACTGTTTGTTTACCTCTATTCTTTATCGAATTTGGCTCAAGTCTAGTTGCCCATATTATATTAGGTTTATGTACTTTCCTGAAACCTCGACTTGTAGCGAACATAAGTCCGAAATCGCTAATCTGCCTTGAGCGCGCGTGGTGATCAATGCTCGTTTTTACTTTATTCTCTGTATGACGCCTTTGCCCTGCAGTGGGACAGTAATAGCCTTTTTTTTTTTTTTTTTTATGCTGGTATTGTTATATATTGTCCAAATATATATTTTTTTTATTTTTGGCAGGAATTAATATCTCGACACAGCAGTTTTACCTCCGTAGTAAGTACAGTCGCGGTCTGAAAGTGGTAACCACCATAAGGATCACAATTGCATGCACACATTAAGGCCACAAGTTCTAAATGTCTATTTCATGATAATTTGATTGATCATAGATTATTTTTTTCTAATGATATGGCAATCAATCGCTTTAGGTGATGGACTGACTACTAAAAAGGTTTGATATACAGAAAACCTACTTTGAAAAACATTTTTTTTAAATAAGAATATGAAGAAATATCTAATAAATAAAAGTTTAAAAAAATCTTTATTCAATATCTGGTATAACATCACTCCGCAGCTATGACTAATTTAGTTTTTTGAATAAGAATATGAAGAAAAAAAGCACTGAATAAAATCTTTGGTAAATACTATCTGACCCCCGCGGTTTTACCTGCGTAGTTCTCGTTCCCTTGGAATTAAATAAAAGACTTTCCTATGCCCTTGCTCAGGCTATAGATAGACTAACCTAAACTAGTACGGATCCACAGCTACGACCAAATTAGTTTTTTTAAATAAGAATATAAGGAAATAATAAATCAAATCTTAAAAAATCTTTATTCAATATCAAGTATAACATTACTCCGCAGTTACGACCAGTGCATAGATGCAACAAGACACGCGCATAGATCAGTATTTCTGGTATCATTTTCTGGTATCACTCGAGCACAGCGTGATCTATCTCGTAGTAGGCATCATCACTTCTTCCTGAATCATTTCCATGATCTATTATTTGGTCTTCTTCGCCGTGACATCTTATTCAAACCTCACAGTAAATCACAATAGTTATAATGAATTTCGTGATAAGGCACTTATGATATAAAACTATGTCCATGTTCAAAGATTGTCCCTTGCTCCAGGGTTAAACTTGCCATTTTATTTCGATATGAAAAAAAATATTTCGTAAAATTTTACTCTTGTCTAAACGACGTTCAAACGATATTTTTTGACAAATGTCAATTCAACAAATTAAGAAAAGAGTTTCAAAGCACTTACTTTGGCACTATACCTGTCACTGTTACACAACTGCCAAGCGTCAAGTGCACGATAGAGACGAAACATGGCTAAGCCGACGCCGTTGCTTAGTAACGTCTTTGTTATTCTCGTTGTCTCATTTTGCATAATAACTTCTAAAAGGTAACAAGTCACATGATATGGCATTTTAGATTTTAATGAAAAAAGTGTGATATAGAATGTACTTTCAAAATTGGTAAACCTTTTCAGACCGCGACTTTACTTGCATTTAAATATTAGTAAAACAATAGAACAATAGTTTTTCATCGAAAAATTTTATTATTTAAGAGATAACCTAGATATAGAATATATCTACCTACGAGATATATTTAACAATTAATATCAATATTATACCATTAAGTTATAATGTACTACGTACTAGAGGAGCTATTTCAAACAAAATATGGCGCGTAATTTGGTGACAGCGGAGCATGCGCAGTGCAAGCGGGTGCCATAGATAACACCAATGCGCGCAGATGCGACATATTTTTGAAGTTGACTTCAGCTATAGGCTTCTTTAATTATGTGCATTATGGGTATCGTTATAAAAATAGTTATAATTAAAATAAGAAATGTATAACATAAAATTATGTGGAAAATAATAATATACAAAATAAAATAAAAAAATATTGAAAGGGTAGTGAGGAAGTGTAGTGTCGATTGTGTGAGATAGAGTATCAGTGTCGGTCAGTGTATACGTGGAACTTAGCAGAGGCAAAATTAGTCGGAAAGTCGTGATTTTAGAAGATACATAGTATTTTCAGTTGCCTCACAATATCTTGTATGATAATATATAAATGAAACGAATTTAAACTGTAAAAAATTTAATTCCCATGATATAATAACACAAGCTCTGCTTAGCTTGGGATCAGATGACCGTGTGTGAGTTGTCCCAGGATATTTATTTAGAAAAAAAAAATATAAGTACTCTTCTTGACTTTGTGGTGTATTTCTCGATTTCCTTGAAATGAACGGAACATATTCGTGAATATTCTATTGGCAATCACGTGACTTTGCTGCGATTCTTCTAAATAAATTTAATCCAAAATAATTCTAATCTCTAGTACTAGGACACGGCCGACGAAACCTTAAAAAAAAATATATATTTAATAAATAAAAAATATTAATAACTTAATAATTTTTTTCTCATGATTATTAAATAACATTTTCTTGTTCGTAGTTGTTTAACGTTACCCGACGTTAGTGTCCATTCTGGCATGCAACAAATATTTTACTCTTTGATATTAAAATCAACATGGCCGCCGTCGAGGTGACTCGTCATATATAATTACAAATAATATAATTAGGCATGTTTTAAAGATAATATTTTGAACTTACTGGTAAAAAATCACTCCTTGAATTTTATTTATATTTCTCAAGCTGTTTGAACAGTATCTCAATGCACACGAAGGCATATTTTTTGACCAAAACTTTGCACTCGAAATAGTCTAGCTGCTGCAAGCGCTCGACATAGACTAAGCGAGTTAGGGTGCATGCACCCTAACTCGTGTTACAAAAAATTTTGTTGAGGTGACTCCTCTAGTACGAAGTACATTATAACTCAATGTATTATACTTTATTTTTTTGTTATTTCAGAGAAGCGTGTTAAGACAATTGCACAAAAGAGGACCAAGAAATACCGTAAGTGCAGAACATAGATATATTAAAGAAGGAGATATGCCCTGTAGACGAAAATGTATCGGATACCTGTGTCTCCTGTTATCCTTACCACACGGCAACTACTACACGCGCAGTTCAGTAAAAGCAATAGGTACGCAGCCACGCACACACCCACATTTCTTGTACTAGAACGTACAACACAATCAATTATGAACCTTAAAACACCTACACAGCGTGTATTTACCATGCACCGTAAAACTTACTCACACATTAACATTGATGGCTATCGTTGTGCTGTGCAAATGCAATTTATTTTACATTTACGCTAGTGATTGACTAAATCGGAAAATTATCGAAACTTCTATTTATTATCGACCAAATCCTTTTTGGGTTCTCGGAAGTAAAACTAAATAAAAAGATGGCGTAAATAGATAAATTTGGGTTTGTGTAACTTAAAAGCATTTTTGAATTTTATAAATATGAATACGATGCAGTTATTTATTTATTTGTTTATTTTTTACGATGGTATAATACTGATACAAAATGGACACGATGGTCCAGATGCCACGCGACATGCACTTGAACCGTGTTAGGTAAGCCGAGGGAAATATTTAAGGACGCTGTAATATTTGGTCACATTATGACTAATAATAATATAACAAAATAAAAACAGGGTAAATATTAGTATTTACTTTGATATTCCAAGCGGGTTAAAACGGTGGACAAATTAAAACAAATAACTCCCAAACAATATTTTATTCGTCAGGCGACTTTGTTGTCGATAACCTACGCTAAAGGATTTGCACATGGACATCATTAACTCACGGCAAGAACCAGCGGCCGCATCACGCGATTCTTGCGTTTAGTTAAATATCGTTTTGTGATTTTTACATTGCTTGTCTTGTCACTAAATGACAAACTTGCGTAGTTGTGAAGGAGCAATGTATTTCAGCGGAAACAATGCAGTCGCTGTGATGCTTAGAAACGAAATAACAGAAAATATTTTTCGATTTGTTATTTTTTATGATTTTAAAGACAAATATAGGAAAAAATATATGAAATGTGATTCCTTTGTTGACATAGTTTTGGTATCTGCTTCACTTTTTGAAAGAAATCGCTGAACAATACGGTATTTTAATTTGTTGACACGATGGCGTTCGAAAGCACACTAGTTCGCGGACTCGGCCACTTACGTACGACCTGTAGCACGATAGCATGTTGCGCGGACAGCGACACGCCCATTTGCCACTTCTCCTGTTATTTATATTTCTATGGTGCAGAATAATGCTTTTTATTAGTGAGGCTTTCACCCTTGTTTTCGCCCGCTTGGATGTAGAAAGTTCCATCTCCTATTTTTAGGGTTAGAATTTAAAAAATCATTTCTAAAGGAACGCTTACTCTTCACAAACAACATTTATCCTTCAAGTTTTATGTATCTAACGGCCGAATACTGAAACGCTACTCAAATATTTAAGAGCTGCTTAAACGATTGAGCAGCTCTTAAACTTTGATTTCATATTCACAAAACTTACTTTTGAGTATCTGTTAAAATTGAGAGCTTCTTAAATTAAGTTGTGTAAAAACGCCACTCAGTACAAAATTCGTATACAGAAACGCTACTCAACGTAATCTAGCTGTCAAATCAACTGTCAATCTGATTTGAGCAGCCCCTAAATTTGAGAGTGGTCCCGAGTAGGGCATGCAATTATCGAAATATTTCGATAATCGATAAAACGAAAAATATCGGTTTTTTTTTCGATAAAAACCGGTAATTACCGATAATTGTCGTTACTTATAAAATAAAAACAATAACTTGGTTTTTACATGTAAATAAATGAATAAACTAATGCAATTACTTGCCTTAAATAAAAAGTAATATAATATACTGAAAAATAAATATAACAAGGCTTTTTTTTAATCAACGTTTGCATTTCTTAATAATTCTAGGACAAACTTTGTGTGATGACCATGATTTTTGTTCTGTGTCTGGGTGTAATTTATCTATAATACTAGCTGCCTCCCGCGGTTTCACCCGTGTTAAAAATGTTAAGGGTGAACAACCCTTATCACTTATGGGTATGAAAAATAGATAGTAGCCGATTGTCAGACCTACGGAATATGCATATAAAATTTGGTAAAAATAGGTAAAGCCGTTTCGGAGGAGTAAGGTAACTAACATTGTGACACGAGAATTTTATATATAAGATGTATGTATTTATAAATTATATAAGTATGTTTATCAGTTGTCTGGTTACCATAGTACAAGCTCTGCTTAGTTTGGGACCAGATAACCGTATGTGAGTTGTCCAAGGAAAAAAAATATTATGTAACAGCATTTTGGATTTCCTCACTAAACTCTTCTTAAAGAGATCTTTTAAATAAAATTTTAGAAGCTTTTCGCTTAATTATTAAAAAAACTTAGACTCTTCAAAATAATATACCTAATAATTATTATGAGTCAAATATTGACACTTTTGAACGTTTACTATAATAAAATTAACTTTGAATAATTTCGTAGTATACTGAAGAGGTATTTCCTATATATCTATATATATATCTGAGTCATAAAACTTTAAATATACACATCTTAACAAGATTTGTTAACGATTAATACAATAGTTAAATTCAAATATAATAATTACGTTTTATAATTAAAAGAGATCACATTTAAAATAAATAGTAGAAAATATTTTAAGGATTATTGCACTATAAATAAATTACTTAACATAAAATTATTATTTTGTATTATAATTTAAAGAGATTACATTTGAAATAATCACATTTAAAAGAGATTTTTAGGGTGTGCATACTGTTGCTATTTTTTTTTGCTGCTGAAAATATGTCCGCAGAAATGACAAACAATCAATAGTTTTGTCATTTAGGCTAGTCCGCACAGTTCAGAAATGTGTTAGAATTCGTTGTAAAAAATTATCGATTATCGGTAATTATCGTTTTTGTTTTCGATATTTATCGTTTAGTCAAAATGGACCGATAACCGATAAATTATCGATTATCGGTTATCGGTTTGCATGCCCTAGTCCCGAGGACTCTTAAATGTAGCGAAATCAATTGAAACTACACAAGAAGTGCTGAAAATGTCGCTATCGCCCTTGTATTTTCTTTCGAACCACGAAAGATCACATATCAGGCGCAGAAAAGAAAGTTGACGCCTTTGAAAAGATAAATAAGTTTAAAGTACAGTGTTTCATGGTTCATGTAGGTACTCAGAACTTTTTTCTTTATCCATTCAAAGAGCATATCTTTCAAACATCATCCACGTTTCTGCTTCTTCTCTATTGTAACTAAATTAATAAAAAATTTAGGTAATAGGATGTAAACTTGAATCCTTACTTTGCTCTTACTTAAGACTATGACTTAAGGCTATGCGTGCACTACGATTTAATATCGTTGCAAAAAAAATCGCAAGTCTGTGAACAGTAGAAAAACACAACATATTCACAAACGATTTATTTTCGCAGAGCGCGGATTGTAGTACATTTATGTGTTTCACAGATTGACGAATTTTCTTTCACAATAAAATATTGTTGCGAAAAAATATCGTAAGTCTGTGAACTGTAAAAATACACTACATAATCGTAAACGATTTATTTTCGCAGTTTGGGGATTGTAGTACATTTCATTGACGAATTTTCTTTACAACGATTCATTTTCGTAGTGGGCGCATACCCTAAATAAACCAGCGTCAGGCAACGTAGTTGTCTGGCATTTTGCTGAACTGGACCTATTTGGCGCAACCGCGAGACACGCAGTTTTTTTTATTCCTTTATCATTGTTTTTTTTTTTGTAACATTTGGTTTTCTGCTCTGTATCTGTCTATATGTGTGCCAAATAAATATATTTCTTTCTTCTTTCTTTCTTTCTTTCTAAATATTCGTACGTAAGATGTCAATCAAACAAGTGCAACGTTCCAATCTACGATATTTCTTTCTTTAGAAAAAATATTTCCAAATGACGATTTTTTTTTATTTTCTTTTGGAATTAATGTAATTTTTATGTAAATAAATACATAATTTCAATATTAATTCAAAGCAGACTTACGTGATGCCAATACATTTCCAATAATTAATATTTCTAGAAAATATTTGTACAAAGAAGTCCGCGTGAAACGAATACGAGGCGTAAACTAAATAGATTTGTAACTGAGAACCTGCTGGTAAAAAGTTGAGGGCTGCTTGGCTAATCATGGTTCCGAATTACTGGAGTGGTCTTTCTGTATACCATTTAAATTTGAGGGATGCTTATATTTAAGTAGCACTTGAATGATTATGAGATTTGAGTGACGTTTCAGTATTCCGGCATAAGACCATCAGTTTGGGCTGTGCATTGATATTATAAGTTTGAGCTGTGAATTAATATATAGCCCAGTCAATCACTGTCAGTTTACACAGTTTACACATTTTTAATATATAGAATAGATGTCTTATAATACAGTTTATTAACCTATTTAAATATTTATGATTATTGGCGACTCCCTTGATTAATTGTTATTATTATCATTGTCCGTCATTCCAGGATCAATGTAACGCAATGTAGGCATATTATTGACTGAATAAATATTATTTTATTTTAGTACATTTCACTCTACTTAATCTTTAATTATAGTTTCCTAATGTAATGTTTTTAATTTTCTCAGCAAATACATGGCGGAGATCGGCGTACTTTTATGCAAAGGCTAAAGAAAGCTGGCGAAATGAGGAATATAGGTAATGTTAGATAACATTAATAAGTTAGTCCAGTCAGCTGGGCGAAGACCGTCGTTGTGGATAAGACCGTACAGTAAGCGAAGCGACGAATTCTGAATAGCTCAACAAGAGTAACAAGAATAACAAGAGTAACAACCCAAGATCTCTCACTTTAACTGTTTCGTTAGTTTATCTTAGATTGCCATTGCTGTAGCCATTCGGATTTCTTTGTATTGCTTGCTGTCCGGTCTTGTCCGCACTGACGGTCTTTGCCGAGCTGAATATACTTACTACTTAAAACATAAAAGCGACAGTACTTAAGTCTGTTTGTATCATGCTAAAACTACTGAACCGATTCAAATGAAATTTGGTGCTGGGATAGGCTATAGCCTGAGAAAGGACAGGATGACTGAGCGGGTAAAACTGCCAGTGACACCTAGTATAAAACCAATTATATTTTCAGTTTTTAACCAGAGAAGGCAAAAGAAATATATTTTTTTTAATATTTTTTTACTTGAATCAATAAATTCCTTTTTTAGTATGAGTCTAAGTTCTGATATTTGGTCAAATAATAATTGGGTGTTTATATACCGTATCTACGAAGTAGAAAGAGATAAAATACACACATCAAAAGTGTCTAGGGATCAAGCATTTTTATGCGGATTTCTTGAGATTGAGATGTGGCTTTGTAATAAATTTATGATTTTATAAATTTATATGGATCCTTTTTGGTGCATTTCATAATTTGAATCAGGAACTGTGAATCAAATTCGAGTAAAAGATGAAAATCAGCTGTCAATATTTTCCCTATAAAAACATACAACGCATTGAAGACATTATTAGTGCTACTGTTTTCCTACTACTGATTAAAACCAACGTTATTATGGAGCGGCGACGTCATTTAAGCAGGGAAGAAATGCTCAGAGCCGTGGGAATGATAGAAGCTGGTTCCCGGCAACGTACTGTGGCTTTAGCTCTGAATACAAGTCAGAGTGTTATCAGTCGACTTTGGACACGTTACCGAAGCACTGGTACCGTGGCTGAGCGCCATGGAGGACGGTATCGCTGCACCATACGACGACAAGACCGATACATTCAAATCTTAACTCGAAGAGCTCCAACAATAACCGCCATGATGTTAGCCGTGAGGCTTCATCAATCTTCAGGGAACTTAATTAGCGACCAAACAGTCAGAAACCGCTTGCATGAAGTGAACCTTCATTCCCGAAGACCGCTACGGGTACCACCTATAGCAATGCACAATCGTAGGATTCGATATCAATGGGCTCTTGAACACAGAAATTGGGCAGAAGAACAATGGCGTTTCGTGTGCTTTTCTGATGAGTCTCGTTTTGGTATGAGACCGGATACAAGACGTATACGACACTGGAGAACCCCTGGACGCCAACAGCGATTAAAATCCTGCCAGGAAGTCCATCCTTATAGTGGTGGAACCATCATGGTACGGGCGGGTATTTGGATCGGCGGAAGAACTGAGTTGATTTGGATCAGAGGCAACCTCAACGCTCAAATTTATGCTGAGACGATTGTATCAGACGTCATCGTTCCTCTACAAGTGCAAATCGGTCCCTTATTTCAGTTAATGCATGATATTGCACGACCGCACACCGCAAGAGTTGTAAGACAGACTCTCGCCGCAGCTAACATCAATGTCCTGCCCTGGCCTGCTCAGTCGCCAGACTTGAACCCGATTGAGCATGCATGGGATATGCTACAGAGAAGAGCTCTGCCGAATATGGAGGGTATCCAGTCGCAAGAAGACCTTTTTTTGTTGTTGCAACGAACATAGGCGGCCATTCCACAGCGTGATTTGGATGAACTCATTTTGAGTATGCCAAACCGATGTTCTTGTGTTGTTAGTGTTCGCGGTAGAAACACGGATTATTAATTGTTTAAGTTACCCAATAAAATTTTAGAGAAAACTGTTATTTCAGTCTTTTTTTCGAACTTTTGTGTTAGTGGTTCAAATTTCAAAAATCCCTTTATTAGGAAAATGGCAAATTTCTTTATTAATGCAAAGGTGACTTGGTTTATCGTTACTGTGACAAACGAAAACACTTTATTTGATGAATCCTTAAAGAAAATTTTAATTAATATCAATCAGGAGAAAAGTTATTGCAAAAATATATGTTGATCCCTAGACACTTTTGATGTGTGTACATATATGGAGAAGTTTACCAAACAATACACTGAAAATAGCCAACAAAATAGATTAAATTTTGTGGGCTATTTTTGTTCTATATTATCTTGGAATTCATACACAATTGCTACCAATCGCAGAAACGTTGAAAGATTTCTTAAAAGTTTACGAATGCTTAGTAAATGAACCAACGCCTATATTTCTTTTCTATTTCAGATGGAAATAACACAGAGTCTAAGAAGGCAGTCACAATATCCAGTCCATTATATTCGAACAATATTCCACCAGAAAAGGTGAGTAACAAATAAAAAAAAAATCATTGAATGGTCATCGTGATAATATTAAATGGTGTGCGTTGTCCCAGCGGAAAAGTGTCGATTTTCTAAATTTCAGTTTAGCAGATAATTAGTGTATGACGTCCTGTAAATGTGTATGCTAAATTCAAATTTG
This sequence comes from Athetis lepigone, assembly GCA_033675125.1. Classification (NCBI taxonomy): domain Eukaryota; kingdom Metazoa; phylum Arthropoda; class Insecta; order Lepidoptera; family Noctuidae; genus Athetis; species Athetis lepigone. The sequence continues at coordinate 2,035,723 of CM066232.1, read as the reverse complement.
TGTATCCAGCCATTCGGCAGATATTCAACAAAAACTGGTTCCGCCAGGACAACGTTGTCCCAGCGGAATATTTTTTTTCCTATGGACTTACAAGAAAAAAAATACATACAATAATTAGCGTGTAACGAGAGGTAAATGTGTATGAATAAATGAAATTTGTGTGTCGTCTATTTACGAAGATATTCAATTTGCCGCTGCGACAACGTTTGGCAATTTGATGAAAATCATACATAACGGTTTAGTACAGAGTTGTAATTTCTTATGCATGTTGCTTTGAATTTGTGTATAATGTATGTAAAAACAAAATTTGAAAAAAGCATACCGTTCACAAGATATACACGTAAACGTAAAATAAGGTTATTAGGTCTAAGCTCTTAAAATAGGAACTCTAGAGTCAAACTTTTAACTTTTATCTGCATCTTGTAGGGGTCTACAACGTCCTGCCAAGTTTCATCTATGTTTGCTTAGTAATTAATGAGCAATGCCATAATTTACTACGAATAGACCACTATACTTTATGATATCCGATTTTAGGACTTCTTAATGAAAAAGCGAAATCAAACATTTCAATCATTAGTGTACTAATGCAACTACTTATATCTGAAATTTCAGTTCATTACACTAAATAATTAAAGAAATATAATAAAATTACCAGAACAACTACAAAACCCGTATTAACCGACCAAGTTTGAATGGGCACAAAAAAGCGGCCGTGCAGTACATAGACCGAACGTTCCAAATTTCCAGTATAATATAGTGTAATAGCTTTGTACAGATGCGTTCACAATTGCTAACGCAATATCAATCAATTATATATTATCTTAGATTTTTCCTAAAATTCCAGAAAAACATATTTTAGGTGCGATTTACGTAAAAACGAAATAATAATACCTCAGATAGCGACATAGTGTGACTGTAGAAGATAAACAAGGTAAGATAAAAAATCATGAATTTTTTGTCCTTTATTTTGTTTATGTGATGAGTACAATAAAGATTATAATAAATAATAATTACACACTTACATTATAATGTACTATTAAACTAAACTATTTAATTCTTACGAGTGACAAGCTCTAAATTTGCTAGCGGCTAACATTTTTATACTCACAGCGATGTGGCGACAGGCGGCTGTTTACCCTTATGCTACAGTGGCGAGTTGGCGGATATAAATTAGAAGTTATTGGAAATTGGTGTTTTGGAACTATCCTAGGTGTGTAGACAACATAACATAACCTATGTAAACAAATGAATAAAATTGAAGTATCGGTTAGTAATGTCAAAATAAAAGGGTTTTTAGAGTTTTTATTAAATGCGTATGAAAATGTGCGTTACTAAACAATTATTTTTTTGCAATTAAAAAAATGTAAACTTTAATGTAATGTAATGTATACTTTTGTAAATATAAAATTAATTCAGTTGTTTTATTTTCTGCGAAACTATTGTGAACGCACCTGTACGTGCACAATAGCAAAATAACTATATTATACTGGAAATTTGGAACGTTCGGTCTATGTACTGCACGGCCGCTTTTTTGTGCCTATTCAAACTTGGTCGGTTAATACGGGTTTTGTAGTTTTTCTGGTAATTTTATTATATTTCTTTAATTATTTAGTGTAATGAACTGAAATTTCAGATATGAGTAGTTGCATTAGTACACTAATGATTGAAATATGTTTTATTTTGCTTTTTCATTAAGAAGTCCTAAAATCGGATATCATAAAGTATAGTGGTCTATTCGTAGTAAATCATGGCATTGCTCATTAATTACTAAGCAAACATAGATGAAACTTGGCAGGACGTTGTAGACCCCTACAAGATGCAGATAAAAGTTAAAAGTTTGACTCTAGAGTTCCTATTTTAAGAGCTTAGACCTAATAACCTTATTTTACGTTTACGTGTATATCTTGTGAACGGTATGCTTTTTTCAAATTCTGTTTTTACACACATTATACACAAATTCAAAGCAACATGCATAAGAAATTACAACTCTGTACTAAACCGTTATGTATGATTTTCATCAAATTGCCAAACGTTGTCGCAGCGGCAAATTGAATATCTTCGTAAATAGACGACACACAAATTTCATTTATGCATACACATTTACCTCTCGTTACACGCTAATTATTGTATGTATTTTTTTTCTTGTAAGTCCATAGAAAAAAAAATATTCCGCTGGGACAACGTTGTCCTGGCGGAATCAGTTTTTGTTGAATATCTGCCGAATGGCTGGATACACAAATTTGAATTTAGCATACACATTTACAGGACGTCATACACTAATTATCTGCTAAACTGAAATTTAGAAAATCGACACTTTTCCGCTGGGACAACGCACACTATTAAATGCCCAAAAATTATATTTTTTTATAATCGGCCCAAACCCCGCGAGCAGGGCCAAGTCTCGCTACCCTTATATTTCTTCCTATTTTTGAAAGGAGGTTATATTCAACTGGATAATCTGACTCATCCTGATATCGTTACTTGTGCGTGTTGAAGGGCCAATCTGACCAAGTCAGGGTATAGCCGACCTCTAGTCATCATTGGTCTGCAATTTAAAAAATCTTAGTGATCGATGTAGAACCAGCCTGGGAGAGCCAAATGAGTGTCCCTGTTCATGAATGTTATGAAGTTTATTTTTCGTCGAGAAAATATAAAATAATAAATAATAATAAAGCCTTCTAGAAATTATTGTTTTAATAAGTTGATATTTACGTATCATAGTTTTTTTTTATTTGGATAGGCATTCTAGAAATAATTGCAGATTTTTTTTCGATTCTAAAGTTCCCATCAGCCTTTTGAAATTCAAGGAAACATGCAACATATCCGATCTAGATTCAACTATTTTTAACTGTAATTGACGTTCAGTGTATTTTTACTGGTCTAATAGTAAAAAAAAAACAATTTGACTTTGAATCCACAGGACACAGCCCAAGAACCAGAAGATTCAAAAAACCACGATGGAACAAATCTCAATAGTCAAAAGCTGGACATCACGATCCTCTGGTTGGCTCTGAACGAGGAGTGCAATGCTATGGTGGACCCTCATATACAGAGGCTGTACATCGCCTATACATTCTTAGGAAGAGGTGGCGCTGACCTTGAGACTCCCATCAGTTTGCCTAAGCCCAAACATTATGTGGACAAGTGTCACTTCAACTTCAAGAAGAGTAAGTATTGTGCTGAATGGTTTTTGCTTTTGCTCAACATGTCAACTATAAACTGACATTCTACATCAAGGCAAAAGAGATCAAGAAAAAATCCCGACCAGAACCTTCGGGCAGTATAGCCAACAAAAAGAGAAGAAGTCAGCACAAGAAGGGGCCCAACAGGGCCACGCCTGCCGGGGTTGCGGAATGTTTATAATAGTTACCGTGACCCTGGAACATAAAGGGCAATTGAAGAAACATGAGTGGGTTTTAGTCAGTAAAAGTCTGACACGCCCTCCCGCCGCACCCAGGACGGGAGCAGTCATTTGATGATTTCCCACTCACCAAAAAAAAAATAGTATAGCCAACAAGACACAACACCCGTCACGTAGGATTCTCTCTTTTCAATGGAGGATGGGGAACTTCACACTATGTTCTTCATACCTCTAAACATTTAAAAGGTAAGAGGTCAAAAAAATCACAATGCGCAAAAGCTGGACATTACCATCCTCTGGTTGACTTTTAATGAGGAATGCGACACGATAATGGTTCTTAGGAAGAGGCCCATCAGCATTATTATTATTATTTTATTGTTTATTATTGTTAAGCGAGCTTAACAATGCTCCCAAAGTCCGAATCGTCATGTCAAACATAAAACAAAATTATTAAATGGCTTATATTTCCAAATTATAAATAGTGCTAATATAATCATAGTAAATTAAGATTTCAGTGTAGTTGATGTTGCATTTGTTGGTTTGTAATGACTCAACCACGATAAATACAGGATAAATTATAATAGTTACCCAGCATGGGATGCAATTTAAGTTCTAAAAACACAAAACAACGCTATCTCTGCAAAGACAAAAACGAAACACAAAAATTAACATAGCGTTGTATACTAGGTTCCATTAGACAGTACGTTTATCAGGGTTATTTAATAAAAATATATAATTTTGTAGCTTTCGAGTTGGAGGACTCAGATTTCCTGCAACTTGGCCATATGGCTAAGTGCCGCGCTGGCAGCAGGGTGGTGGAAAATGACAACGACTGCATCGTCTTCTCCGTCATCAGCGAGCCCACTGAAGATCCACTCGGCATCGAGAGCTGTGAGGATATTGGGTGAGGAAGCCTGCTTTATTCTAGAGTTGAAGGACACAGAATTCCTGCAGCCTAGCCAGTTGGCAGCACGGTGGTGGAGAACGATATTGGCTGCATCGTCTTCTCCGTTTTTAGCGAGCCCACTGAAGACCCTCTCGGCATCGGAGCTGTGAGGATATTGGGTGAGGAAACCTGGCTTAATTCTAGATTTGGAGAGCATAGCTACTGCAACTTGGTGACATGGACAGACTGCATCGTCTTCTCAGTTATCAGCGAGCTGTCTGAAGACCCGCTCGGCATTGAGAGCTGTGAGGATATTAGGTGAGGAAGGTTTTGCTAAATAGTTATAAGAGACAAATTTACTACAACTTGTTCAGTGTGGTAGAGAAAGATAACGACTGCATCGTCTTCTCCTTCATCAGCGAGCCCTTTGAAGTCCCGCTATGGTTATCGAGAGCTGTGAGGATATTGGGTGATGGCTTTAGAGTAATAAGACAAATTTCCTGCAACGAGGCCAGATGGCAGCAGGGTGATGGAGAACGACAATGACTGTATGATGTACTCCTTCATTAGCGAACCCACTATAAGGTCCCACTAGGCATTGACAGCTGTAAGGATATTAGGTGAGAATGAAGCTCCATCAAAATAAAGCATTAATGTGGCATTCTTATCAAAATCATTCACAATTTTTTTGACATTTTTTTCCATTTTCGCGGGTACATTTTCTAACCGTAGGCATTTTATCGTTCAGATACGCGTACCTATACCTGGGCGACCTGCTGGCCTACAGCTCGGACGGGCCCTCGTACACCGAGGTGATCCCAGTGCGCGCAGTGCAGCAGCCCGCCACCGTGGTGGGCGTGCTCGCCGTGCGCGTCGACGGGCTCGACCTCGTGCGCCGCTGTCTCGCACTCAACCCTAACTAGTAGGTACTGTAGCCACTACTGACGTACAGCTACACGAGGTGTCCCAGTGCGCGCAGTGCAGCAGCCCGCCACCGTGGTGGGCGTGCTCGCCGTGCGCGTCGACGGGCTCGACCTCGTGCGCCGCTGTCTCGCACTCAACCCTAACTAGTAGGTACTGTAGCCACTACTGACGTACAGCTACACGAGGTGTCCCAGTGCGCGCAGTGCAGCAGCCCGCCACCGTGGTGGGCGTGCTCGCCGTGCGCGTCGACGGGCTCGACCTCGTGCGCCGCTGTCTCGCACTCAACCCTAACTAGTAGGTACTGTAGCCACTACTGACGTACAGCTACACGAGGTGTCCCAGTGCGCGCAGTGCAGCAGCCCGCCACCGTGGTGGGCGTGCTCGCCGTGCGCGTCGACGGGCTCGACCTCGTGCGCCGCTGTCTCGCACTCAACCCTAACTAGTAGGTACTGTAGCCACTACTGACGTACAGCTACACGAGGTGTCCCAGTGCGCGCAGTGCAGCAGCCCGCCACCGTGGTGGGCGTGCTCGCCGTGCGCGTCGACGGGCTCGACCTCGTGCGCCGCTGTCTCGCACTCAACCCTAACTAGTAGGTACTGTAGCCACTACTGACGTACAGCTACACGAGGTGTCCCAGTGCGCGCAGTGCAGCAGCCCGCCACCGTGGTGGGCGTGCTCGCCGTGCGCGTCGACGGGCTCGACCTCGTGCGCCGCTGTCTCGCACTCAACCCTAACTAGTAGGTACTGTAGCCACTACTGACGTACAGCTACACGAGGTGTCCCAGTGCGCGCAGTGCAGCAGCCCGCCACCGTGGTGGGCGTGCTCGCCGTGCGCGTCGACGGGCTCGACCTCGTGCGCCGCTGTCTCGCACTCAACCCTAACTAGTAGGTACTGTAGCCACTACTGACGTACAGCTACACGAGGTGTCCCAGTGCGCGCAGTGCAGCAGCCCGCCACCGTGGTGGGCGTGCTCGCCGTGCGCGTCGACGGGCTCGACCTCGTGCGCCGCTGTCTCGCACTCAACCCTAACTAGTAGGTACTGTAGCCACTACTGACGTACAGCTACACGAGGTGTCCCAGTGCGCGCAGTGCAGGTACCGTAGCTATACTTATACCTTAACCTTAAGCAAAAATTGGGATCAAATCTCGGCAATCGACCAATGACAGGCTGCAATTATGATGCACAGGAACAATAGGCGACAAAAACGGCTAGACCATAATAATTTTTACCAAACAGTGACGTCATAAACCCCCGCTCGGGAACTTTGAAGCTTATCTTTGTATTTTTTATTAATTTGATCAAGCATGAAATACATGGCTAGTATTTTTGGACGGTCTAACGTACGGACTAAACAGAATGCCATTCAATGTTGCCTTCATTCCTATTGTCCTATCCGAGCCAGCGCGTGCCGTATACGTTCATAACATTTGAACTTTTAGAATGTCCACATGTCTCAAATGAACGCCACAAAATCCATTAGGGATTTCGGACTCACGTGCATTGCGAATATTGTACGTATGTACAATGAGAGCGTTATATCTCGGAAATTCTAAACTAGCACTCACACGGCGCGAAGTCGTTGCAGTCGCTTGTCGCTTCTCATACGTCACGCTTACGATACAAACATAAATTAATACTATTACAATTATTGAACTTGCGAAGACTCTTACCGTGACAAATACTCGTAGCAAAAAATACAAAACTTAAAACTGGGCCTTTGTGTCCATATTTATTTATTTTCATAGACTATTTTGTGTTACTTTATGTCTAACTTCTCCGTAATACGTTCTCCGTTCTAAACTCTTAATATTTTTCCTATTTGGGTCAAGGAGATGTTTTAGAAATGTATGGAGCTTGGGCCAGAACTATGTACACCTAATGTAAATATCATTATAAAGTATAGTTAACGTTTTTTGATGTTAATTCCCTATATTTTGGTTTCGTTTTTATGTATTTTCAATTTAACTCGGTCAAGGAGAGCAACACAGCTACTAATAATTATGGTGGTCAACAATAAGCGAAATGTCATTTTGAAAATGACTTTTGAAAAAAAACTAATGTCAAACGTCAAAGATAAACGGAAACGAAACTTAGAACTGTCAAAGTCGTCAATCAAACGTCATAACACCACTGTCATGGCTACCTTAAAGAAGGGTTACCTCACTAAAAAACTTTGGAAATAATTAATTATTTACAATTTTACTTTTATTCAAATTAATTTAATTGTATTTTTATGAAAATCTATATTTTTTTTCCTTTCTATCTATGTAGTGTACATAGAGGTGGCCCAAAATCAAACATCTCCTTTTACAGTGTTTTAAAAATTATCAACGTGTCCAATTTTTTTTTGCTTTGGCTCTGCTGAAGTCACATTATGCAGACTTACTTCTCTATAATATGATACATTCCATTCTAAACTATTCTATTTTTTTCCTTTTCTAAATGGATGGATGGCTAAATGTTAACGAGTTTCGATATCGAATTGTTACCATTTTACGTCGCAGCGACTTCTACGGAGATGTCCAATACCGCTTTTGGAGATCTTCTCCTGGATATTGAGAAATTTTCCCTGTCTTCTTAACGTTTTGATGACATATTTTTATTTTATTTTATTTATTTTATTTTATTTATTGGGGAAAATAAACAGATACACATTACAATAATACATAGAAGTTAAATAATTACAAAAGATGGTTAAATGTGTAGCCTACGGCATTTTCCACAGAATATTAAAAAAAAAATGTTAAAAAACGTCATGCAGTAAATTAAACAGTACCCAAAAAATAATAAAAGGTGAAAAACAAAACAATAATGAAGCTTATTTGGTAAGAGTTTCTAAGATTTTTCTTTTAAATTGTATAGTAGAGAGGGCAAACATATCAATATGGTTAAAGTATTCGTTGTAGTTATTAGTTAGTCTTCGCAGAGGCGCACGTAGTCCTGCATTATTGCGGCAGGAGGTGACGGCAAACATAGGCCGCATGCGTACTCCACGACATACTGTGGTTCTGGGCACTATGTAATTTATTTTATTACGTGTATCAATACAGTCATATACGTTGCTACAAAGATCGAACAAGAATACCGTCTCTAGAAAGGATCGTCTAGATTTTAAATCTGGCATATTATATTTCTTAAGCAAAGCATCGTAAGGTCTGTAAGTTCGAAAGCATCGGAAATGCATGGATTTTAAAAATTTCCTTTGGACATTTTCTATAAACTCAGAGTATTTATTGTAATAGGGATTCCACACACATACTGCATATTCTAACTGTGATCTAATTAATGATTTATACAAGTACAAGTAAGTTGAGGGCCGCACAAATTCTTTAGTAGATCTCATTACGAAACCGTACATGCGGAAAGCGTTATTTACGATGTGATCTACGTGAGCATCAAGGTGAAGTTTTTCATCCAGAATAACTCCGAGATCTCGAACCAGGCGTACCCTCAATAATGTAGAACTGTCCAGCGAGTATGAGTAGTTCACTACATTCTTATTTTTTGTGAAGCTGATACAGCAACACTTGGATATGCTAAGTTGTAGTTTATTACTTGAGCAATAATCAGAGAAACGATCTAAATCTTCCTGCAGTAACCTGCAATCCTGCAAATGTTTTATTGGCCTGTAAATCTTTAAATCATTAGCATAGAGCAATACTTTAGAGTTTTTAAAACACTTAATAATATCGTTTATAAAAATAATAAACAAAAGGGGCCCTAAAATTGAGCCCTGCGGCACCCCAGAAGTGACAAGAATTGAAGAAGAATGGAAACCGTTAATAACTACTCTCTGAGTTCTGTTCTTTACATAGGAGGAAAACCATCGCAACAGATCACCGCGTATTCCGTTGAATGAGATCTTATTCAAAAGTAAATTATGGTCTACTTTGTCGAATGCTTTCTTAAAATCAGTATATATTGCATCCACTTGAGAACGCGAATCCATATTATTAAATAAATAATCTACGAAAGCTACCAGGTTGGTTGTAGTTGAACGTTTTTTAACAAATCCGTGTTGTTGATGGATAATAGTATTGTGAAGTACAGGATACAATCTGTTGTGGACTAATGTCTCGAGAAGCTTCGGCAGTACAGACATAATTGATATGGGACGATAATTCTCCACATTTTCTTTAGACCCAGACTTATAAACTGGCGTAATATTCGCAGTCTTCCATGTCTCGGGAAAGGTTCCCTGCGTCAGCGACTTATTGAATAAAATTTGCACAGGGATTGAAATATTTTTTGCAGTCTCTTTAAAAAAAGCGACGGGAAGACCATCTGGTCCTGGTCCTTTGGTCGAATCCAAAGACTTTAGTGCCCTCAACACTTCATCAACACTGAAATCAATGTTACTTATAATAGAGCAGTCTTCTGAAAATTCCTCAGTTAAACGTGATGTATCGTTTGCGGATGGTCTCTCATAAACGGATTCAAAGAAATTAGAAAAAAGGTTACATATTTTTTCAGGGTCATTAGCGGTTTGATCCTGGTATTTCATGTCTGAAGGGATGCCACTGGAAGCTTTACGGCTGGCGATATAAGTCCAGAAATATTTAACATTATTGCGAATGCCATCTTCAACAGAGTTGATATATTTGCTATAGCATTTTTTACATTCGACATGAAATCTCGATCTGTATAAGGAATAGAGTTCATAATCGGAGATATTATTATACATCTTCCATTTAACCCAAGCCTTATTTTTATTTTTAAATATATGGATGAGAGAAGATGTAAACCATATTGGGAACTTTGTAGACTTTGAATAAGTGAGTGGAACGTATATTTTGATTAGATTAAAAATAATATTATAAAACTCACACAACGCATCGTCCATTAATTTTCCTGCTCCTATCCTCTCAGTCCAATTGATTACGCTCAATTCCTCATTTATCTTCTCGTAGTTAGCCCTACTGTAGTTGTGTTTTTTTATTGACTTTCGAGTCATGAATTTTAATCAATGTTTTTGTATCCTTGACTTGCTTTGTATCTGACCACAAATTCGAGTTGATTCTATTTGGAAAAGTTACTAATCCATCTCAAAATTTTAAAACAATCAGATATCGTGTACAAATTCAATTATTGTTTCAATAGGCAACGTATTATTCTAAATTCCGTAACACAAATTCGTGTCAGTCAGTCTGTACATGATGACACACAGACATGTATATCCGAATTCCGTAACAGTTACGCTGTTTCGTATTAGGGTTTCGTTCGTACAAATATTAAAGTATATCCTCTATTTCAGATTGCCGCATGTCTCTACGTAACTGTCGAAATATTGCTTCGTTCTTTTTGTACCGAGTCATACGTGTTTGTGTACCTAAATTAAAGTTATTTAATTATTTGTTCATTTCTGTTATTATTTTTAGCTGAGGGGTAATATGTAGTTTGGTTTAGTTGTTTGTTTTAATTGGAATCATGACCCATTTTGACGATAAATCGTTTGAGATTGTTATAATAACAAGACGTGAAAGTGTCATTTTCAATAAATGTTTACATGAATGTCGACCTAATTGTTTTTGAATGTCTGTAAGAAAAAAAGCTTATGTTGGGTCATGAGTCCAATTTGTCGATAGTACATATGTTTGGACTTTTTTACATATTTCAATTCAACGCATTGACGCGACTTTTCAACGCTCATTAGTCATTAGGTGTGTCAATAAAGCTTGGCACTTGGCAGACAAGTATTACACACTATGCGGCCCAAAATGGCGCAACATAGCTCACATACCACTGAGTTTTAAAATTTAACTCATAGGCTATCGATCGCAGTTCGATTCAAGTGGATTTCAATACAAACGTGAGTTAGGAACAGTATCAAAATACGTGTGAGTGAGCAGTCACGGTTGTGTTTGGGCGAGAGACGCACGCGCCGCCAATAGTTGGCGATCGAACCGTTTCGTAATACTCTTGTAATAGTCGCTACCGACCCCATTGACGACATCCTCTGTGTATAACCCCACCCAACCATCGTGTGTGAAGTGCAGTGAATGATAACAAATGTCTACACGACTTACTTAACGAACACACGGTTTTTGTAATCTTTAAAGCTAAATCATAACCGACATGAAACATACAAAATATACAAACTAAAACATGTAAAATACTTCAGGTATTGTACTAAACATGCTAAAAATATCAAAACTTGCAATATTGTAAATATAAATATGTATAAAACACGTTATAAATGTAAAGCCACAACGGTAAAGACAGTGATGTCAACAAAATTAAAACGATTCATAATAAACACATTACTCGTAAGAAAAATGAAATGTTTACTGTGAGAGATAAAGAAATCATGTTTTCTCGCTGAATATAAATGGCATCGGTATCAGAAAGTGAACTAGAAATTTATATTGAATAATAACTGTATAACAATTTGTTATCTTACTACTGAAAGCTTTCGATCGTTCTATGTTTTTAGACAATGTTACTATTATTTAAGAAAATGGAAAGGAAACTTGCCTAGCAATTATCGATGTTGGCTCTTGTCTCGAATTCGATTTTTTAAACCTAGCATGAAGTAGTGCAACTGTTGCTAAGTGCACATGACAACCATCTTTTTTACCGATTATCTGCTATGAAGCATATGTCTTATTGGTCTATGTACTTCGTCGGGAATGTATGAGCTTCAGAACTACTCTACCGTCATAAAAACCTTCAGTTTAATTTCATCTTGTATACAAACGATCAGCAACTGACGTTCACTGCTGTTTCCTTTCTAAATTAATCCTCCCTTTTATCTAAACTGTCGTTAGTAATAAAAAGCGTCCCACGTTAAACCCCCAAGTAATAAGATCGATAATATTTCATTTTCCCCAGTCTTGTCTCGCTAAGATTAATCGGTCAATCAATCTGCCGACTGCATAGGCTCCGCGTCCTTGCCCCAGTGCCGTGCCAAAGACGCGGACGCATTTAGATCGGCCTACCGGGCCTGTAGAACACCTACAAACTTTCTTCGCACACCAAACAATATATAACAGACCTTAGTACCCCGTGATAAGAGCTTTACACTCGCAAATTTTAATTAGCAGACTTTTCTTTGACAAACTTTTTCTTATCGACAATCAAGGGATTCTAGGTCTTATTGCGTGTGGTGTAGGGGTGATTGGAAGTGCAGTGGTGAAGTTGTGGAGTTGTAAACAGAGAGGAACGCGGAGCTGATTGGCGCGTCGCACTGACATTTGGACGTCGAACAGTTCTTTCGATCTTAGTATCAACTTTTAGAACTATCATTTGAATGACATCACCTGTAATCAATAGTTCTTGTTTGCTTTTTTTTCTTATTTTCTTAAGATATTAGTAGACTTTTTGTTAATTTCTCTCAAAGTCAATTTATTTATTTCCATTAGACCATTGAAAGCACTTTGGAACGACAAACAAAGTAGATAAATCTAAAAGCCCAATCCAAAAGGTGGTTTCTGGATGGGCAAGAAAATCCATACTTACATGCTGTTTTCAAAATATTTTATTTAACAAAACCTTGAGTCTTGCAGTCACACTCACTAACTCTATCAATTTCCACATTACTATAGAAAATTGGTCACTATTTCATGGCGATATTTAAAATAAAAACCGGTTAAAAAAGCATAAAACCTAAGTTGCTATTTCATAATGTTTTAGTCAATTCGAATAAAATATCACCGCGTTGGATAAGCTTGCTGCATTACATCCATCATTCCACGACTAGTTTAATTTTCAACAAAATAGGTCATAGCGGTACTACTCAGTTGTAAATAGGTTAACCGTCAATCATTGCGCATGGGCATAGTTCTCATAACAGTTTGTCTTTGTCTATGAATATGTAAGTCTCCCAATAGACAATCGGTAAATTTTAGGTCATGATTTTGATTAAAGTTTCTATTATGGCCCGTCGAATCTGGGGGTGAGGGAGAGTGGGCCGGCTGCCCCCATATACCACTCCCAATGTGCGGATCCCCATGGTTACGGAGATATCGATGATCAAAGTTTGAGGTTATGTTACGTCAATTTTGAGGGTAAGTTTGGTATTTTTCGTGTTAAATTAATTATTCTATACTCTAATTTCTAAAAAAGATAACTCGAGTGAGCCCCGCGAAGCGGGGCTCCTACTTCTGGGTGGTTTAAAAAAAACCACGAAGGAGGTGGCAGGGTCTGTTCGCTCGCTTCGCTCGCTCACTACGACCCCGCCATCTCCTTCTAACCTAACCTGTCCGAGTCGGGGCGCCCTAAAATTTTGATCGATCGCTCTCGGATCGACGATCCTTATTCGTTTTGCAAATATAATTATATTAAAGACATGATAAAATTAAACGAAACACCCCTCCGCCGTGAACGAAACGTAAAACGTCAAAGTTTACATCTACTTTGACAATTTATCTAACCTAAAATTTTTTTTTTTCATTTTGTATGGAAATATAAATGGAAATGTAAACTTGAAAAAAAATTTCTCGTAAACCGTGAGTCCCCGCACCTTAAAACTATGTGAAAAAAGCCTTCAGTTAGTGAGTGCTATCTACAAATAAAACATAAACTTCCAACTCGACGGGCCATAATGGAAACTTTAGCCATGATTTTTCTTCTGGTATTCTCATGGCTCAGTAGTTAAAACGCCTTTCATGCTTAGGACTGTGAGTTACTAAGATGACTTTTTCAATTCATGTATTTCCTAAGTTTATCTAGATTCCGGTTGTCATTCGTAGATCTTCGACAGTCCTTAAGGGTAGTCAAGAAATTAGACCTTACTAATTATTAATTAGTTTCAATCATTAATGTCACCTCAGTCTTACTTCTTCGTCCTGGGTCGTGGGTGTCTGATCTGTATTCAGTTTGATCCAGCGAAACCTTAGTCTTCGTGGACTAATGAAGTCTACCATCTTTCATAATAATAAACGCATATAAATTGTTAATGAAAACACGTATTTACTTCCTATTCATAAACCGTATTATTAATAATAAAACACATGTGGCGCTGATATCGCAGTCGTGTTTATTTGTGCAATGAAACCTATCAGACTAAACAAATTGTGGAGAAATAATTTGTATAGTAAGAAGGAAGCCACGGCGATGTTTTAAAATAATCAGACGTTTCCTGTTACACACAAGAAATACGAAATCAAGGAAATGTAAAGAGAATTAATGCCAATTGATATACTACTTCTGTTACATAAAGACAAACTCCGAAGTGAACATAAATCTATACTAATATTATAAAGAGGTAAAATTTGTAAGTTTGTAGGTTTGTAAGTTTGTATGTAGGGGGTAATCTCTGGAAGTACTGGTCCGATTTGGAAAATTCTTTCAGTGTTAAATAGCCCATTTATCGAGGAATGTTATAGGCTACATACCATCACGCTACGACCCACGGGAGCGGAGCAGTAACGAAAAATGCGAGTGAAACCCCAGGGGACAGCTAGTTAAATATAAAGTGACTGTCAATTAGTGTACGATACTTAAACACTTGATTGTGCTCATGATAACAAACAATTTTTATTATGGGAGCATAGCCGAAATCGCGAAAAAAATATTAGCTGTTCAGTACATTCGGCAAACATAAATGTACTGAATAACTGATTTAATTTTCTTGATATCAGGTTTGTTCCCATGGTAAAAGTTGTTCGTTATCATGAGCACTACACTAATTACCAGTCACCCTATATTATGTATACTGCGACCCTTCTCAGCTTCTCACGGATCTTGAAATCTTTGAAGATTCCTGCTTTTTGTTTCTACTATAATTTATGCATTTATTGCACAAGTAAACCTTCCTCTTTCTTCCACTTTGACTATTACAAAAATCGCATTAAAATCCGTTGCGTAGTTTTAAAGGGCAGGCAGATACCGCTATCTCTTCACCGCCCTAGGTTGACTGGGAGAAAATGCCTGCGGCATTAAGTCCGCCTATGTACCGTTGTGCATAAAGTATTAATAAATAAATAAATAATAAATAATACCGGAAAGCGACTTTGTTTTATACTATGTAGTGATATAAATATCATGGGACAACTCATACACGGTCAACTGATCGTAAATTATGCGCCTTTTGTTATCATCCGTTGTTTAGTTATGGCCTGTGCTATGATGTTGGTCTGGACTGTGGGTCTCCTACAGAGAACACCAACAGTACCGGTCCCTTCAATGCCCAATTAATTGGTGTCGTCTTCTAGTCCGCGACTGCCTATCAGACTTTTTCTACTGCCTTCTGCCGATGCCTCTAGATTAGACTTTCTGGCTTCTGATTACTCTTACGACTTTCTATGATAGTCAACCGAGACCCACGGGTTAACGTGGTTTTAATTTATATAATGAAGCCGACTGATTGAAGATAATCAACGCACAGTCAAAACTTACACCCAGGCACAACAAACAATCATGCTCATGACACAAAGTTTGTCCTGGGTGGGAAACGAACCCACGACCTCCGGCTTAGCAGTCAGGGTCACTAACCACTAAACCAACAAGCCCGTCAAGTCAAAACTACTGAGGCCGAAAACATAAACTTTGGATTTTTTTTTCAACTTCAATGGTTTTAAGAGTAATTTAGAGGCTTCTTAGAGAAAACACGAAGTGTCAGTGGTGCTGATTCTCTTGTTCACAAACTTTACTAAATTTAAGTTAAATGCATCTTTCTCTTTCCATTTCTTAAAGAAAGAGACAGAAAATACATTATAGTTTAATCCTGTCAAATTAGACAGCGCCTGAAGAAAATTGGCGTATATTTAGTCGCCATGTTTTTAAATCGAGTTTAAACTATCTATGGAGTGTCTTAATTTGACAGGACCTAACTAATATTTTATTTTCTGTATTTTTTTTAATGAAATGAAAAGAGAAAGATGCAATTAGCTTAAGTTTGTGAATAAGAAAATCGGCGCCAATGATTTTCCTCGTCATCACAAAACTATCCATCAGGCGAGTCTCATCCGCAGCTATTCAACATGATGTTTCAGTTTATATTTAACTATGCATCAACGTGACATTTCCGGCTGTACACTGACTGTGATGTATCGAACGGCGTCTAAATGATGGCGGTTCTTAGGACCTCTTTGTCCATGTCATTGATTGTTGCTGGTTCATTTGTTTCTTGGGTGTGATTGGGAATCGTTGTGTTGTAATATGTCTTCTTTTTATTTTTCTGGCTGCCAAAGGGTGTCAAACAAGAGTAGCCCCGTATTAATAGACGTCACTCAATTCTGAGACGCTCTCAAATTTATTGCTGTCCTTATTTTTTCCCTTTAGAATGACAAGGACAGCAAGAGACTTGAGAGCGTCTCAGATTTGAGTGACGTCTATTAATACGGGCCTAATACTAATGGCGAGATAAATAGACGTTACTAAGCACTGGCTTTGGCTTAGCACTTTACCAGTCACTGTTACACAGCTGCCAAACGTCAAGTGTACGCGGGAACACGGCTTAGCCAAAGTGTGGCCAAAGTTAGTGCTAAGTAACGTCTATTTATCTCGTTATCAGTCTTTAGGCCGTATACAGAAAGAAAGCTTGTCAGCGCTGGTCAGTTCTACACAAAGGAAGCAGGTTGAAGCAGACTAATCAAAATGTCGGAATGATTTGCTTGCAGTTGTTATGGCAACGCCCAGCGCTGACCAGCGTGTGTTGAAGCTTGTCGATGTTCATTTATCTTCCTGCGCGGATTACCCGCGTTGACAAGCGCCGGCAAGCGCTTATGAGTTTCCAGCTTTCTTTCTGTATACGGCCTTACTGTTTACATATCGGTCTAACCGTCTGTCACAGCGATGTGTGGAGTTTTATACGATAGTTCATACTTGTAACGTAATGCACGCTAAGCATATTTGTGCCCCCTCACACCACCATTTTCAATATTATAAATTCGTCTTAAAAATGGCGTCTTCTTCGTAGTACCTTTTGCAATAATTTTTATTATTTATATTTTTCTTTTGTTAATACAAATATTTTTTAAATGCTTTTATCTTCGACTTCAACCGCGTGAATATCAATTATTCCAGATGCACACCGTCACAGATTTACTCATTTACTCTGTTACAAGTTTCATCAAAATCAGGGCTAAACCACTATCCATCAAAATCAGGATAGTGGTTTAGCCGTGAAAGCGTTACAGACAGACGCATTTGTAAAATTTGTGTGGATACTAAAACTATACATATATATTGAAATGAACTGCCTAATTTACTACTCCATAATTCTAAATGTCTCACAGTTTCCATAACTCCATTCAACTTGGCGAGCCAGTAGTTGTGAGTCAGTAACTCTGAGTATTTACACATATTTAGTGATGCGCGTCGTAGGCGGCGCTAAGAATAGCGGTAGCTATTTCAAGTTCATACATTTATTATGTCGCAACGTCTATCCGCCGGAGATCCGATATTGAATTCATTGACGTTATTGGTTGCGATGTTTTGTTTTGAAATCAATTTGTTTATTTGTTTCTTCGAGCTTCACTACATAGTAAGTCACTTTTCTCTGTATTTTCTATTTCTATGTATGCTTAGGTCCAAACGGATTTTGATTCGATATTTTTTTTAGGTATAGATATAATGATTTTAACAAAAGGTTTCTAATACATTCATATTATCGTAGAGAAAAGCAATAATTTAGTTTCTTTTATACTTATTTTTTTTAACAGAACATTTCCCGGAAGTTTTTTCATCGGTCGTATATAATATTTATTTTTATTATAATAAATTACTTTCGTAATCTTGGGTTGTTAATAACATGTAGCGCACTCCTGGCATTTTCAATCACTGAGACGATCCGCAGATATGGAGACTAAGCATTCCAAATATATAATACTAGCTGCTGCCCGCGACTTCGTCAGCGTGGAATAGTTCCCGTTCCCGCTGGATTTCCGGGATGAAAACTATCCTATGTTCTTTCTCGGGTTCCAGACTATATCTGTACCAAATTTCATTTAAATCGGTTCAGTAATTTAAGCGGGAAAGCGTAACAGACAGACAGACAGAGTTACTTTCGCATTTATAATATTAGTATGGATTACATGATCAGCACGTGTTATAAAACAGAAGGTGTGTTAAAAATTACACTATCTAAAAAGCTTCGATTTGAATTGAAATGTTTAAAAAAATAATGTAATCGTCTTCCCGATATGGCGTGCTTAAGGGAGTAAGAGATTTATTTTCGTATAAATAGACGAAGTAAGTCCAAGGGTATCCTGTCGCCTACTAACTGGGTTAGCTAAAGGTCTGATAAGAGTCACTTTACTTAAAACACTGTTATCCAGCTGAATCTGATAAGGCTGGAAGCCGACACCAAAGTTGTTTGAAAAAAGCAAGGTAGTTAGATGATGTAATAGGGTTCCGAGAGCAAAAAGACACACACACCTAGTAAAGTCTCAGGCTCAACATTCCTCCATTACCCTGACTTGGCCTGTTCACTGCCAATTTCGTAAATCTACTAAGTCACTCACTGAATAAGTTAAGCTCACTGAATTACGCCCTACTTTACTCCAGATGCCATGTAGCGGGAAATCATTATAATTAAAATTGATTCAGTCCTTCGTAACTTATGACGTGATTAAAATTAATCAGGATTTATTTGTATATGCAAAAGCTCACGTGAGCAAAATCACTGACACTACTTGTAACACAGATGTCTATATCTGTGCTAATAGCAATAATCTTCGACTGTTCAGTCTCTTTTCACGCATCTAATCTTCAAATTCCTCCATGACCCTGACTTGGCTCGTGGACCTCCAAGCTCATCTCATAAATCCACTAAGCCAGATGTCACTGAACATGGCTGTCTCTAGCCGCCATGAGCCCATTAATTATAATTGTTATTTAAATTGGTTAAGTCGTTCTTAACTTGACGTGACATAAAGAAATAGGGATTCATTTTTATATGCAAAAGCTCACATGAGAAAAACCAAGGACACTAGTAAAAATTCCCGTCTGTTCGCTTTCTTTCCACGCCTATTTAATCTCAACATTTCTACATAACCCTGACTTGGCCTGTCGACCGACAAGCTCACCTCGTAAATCCGCTATGATGAACGACATGGTCGCCTAAGGTTAGAGGAAGTGCAACCGACCTTGACGCTATTCCTGCGAGGTCATAGATTGCACATTAAGATTTTAATTACGTATCTATCACATTTGGAAATTGACGTCATCTGAGCTTGATTGACATTGACTCGCGGTTTATCTCATTAAATTGCGTCTTTAATTACTGCACCGCTCCCGAAGACGCTTTGTAGATAAATACCTGATTTTTTATTACGTACTATAATGTATATAGTATGTGGTGAATACTGTTATATTTCCCCCTATTTTGAAAGTCGCAAAGCTCAATAATGAGATAGGAGGAAGAACACTGTAAATTGATTGTATAACACATGCGATTTTTTTAAAACTGGACTTGTAATACACACTTCATCTATACTAATTTATAAATAATTCTAATTTAAGGCTGGATCTATTTAAAAAAAAACTTATTAGAAAGCTACATTATCCTTGAGTAATATAGGCTATATAATGTCACGCTATGTCTCACGGGAGCGAAGCAGTAAACAAAAACCTAACGTAACGCGGTTGAAATCGCGTATAGTGTTTAGTATTCTAATACTACGTGACCCCGACTGGCCCTAGACCTTGTATGTAGGTACACATAAAAATGGCTTGAATGTGTAAACACAAGTCGGTCTCAATTTCATAAACACGTACCTATTGGTCTTCTGAAAACAGTAATCGCATACTGTATCTTTGCCTCGGAATTATCAGGGTTTACCAGTGTAACAGTTTATTAATTATGATGTTGATAGCTATAATCTTTGCCAGATACCTTCAGGACTGTTTTGATCAAAGAATGAAGTAGATAAATAGCCCTTTACAAGGCAAACAAAGATTAAAATCAGTCACTGTGACAGATGGTCGAAGGTACTCTGTCTATCGTTGTAGACGTTCAACTGACAGACGTACATCAAATTAATCTTATTAATATTACAGTCAGAGAATTAACCAATGATATACGTGGTGTTAACGATACTAAATAACAAATTACCCCGTCATCATAAACTCGATATTTGGTGCCAATAACGTCTATCGTATTAGCTACGAGATTGCTACGAGTCGTAGGCCTCTCGTAGCCGCGTAGCAATTCGTAGACTCTGTCGTAGAGGGTCTCAATTTTATGTTGTATGTAGTACTCCGAAAATGTCAGCCAAGTCATTAGTGTAAATTCTTCAGAGCAACATTTTTATTGATGTATCGTTTATCTTTTATTTTTTTAGTGTAGTAATAGGCCAGTTTTTAAAATGGTCATTTCTTATCGTTCGCACTTTGATTATATAGAAAGCTTTGGAAAGAATATAGAGCTGTTGGTCCTTGTTGTCATTCGTAGATCTTTAACAATCGTTATAAGCCAGGAAGTCCAACAATCAGACTAAATAACACACATTGACATCTAGTGGACAGTGACCCTGACTGCTAAGCCAGAGGTCGTGGGTACGATTCACACCCAGGAAACTTTGTGTGATGAGCATAATTGTTTGTTGTGTGTCTGGGTGTTATTTATCTATAATAATATGTATTTATTTTAAAAAAATATATAAGTATGTATATCAGTTGTCTGATTACCATAACACAAGCTCTGCTTAGCTTGGGATCAGATGGCCGCGTGTAAGATGTTTATTATTATTTATTTAATAACTGGCTCGTAGAGATCCGATAGGAGATCGCTCCATGTAAAACAAAAGCATTCTTCACAACTATTTTGTTAGTTGCAGTCGCGATCTTAATAACTTCGGGGCAATGGTTTTCAAACTTTTTATTCTGTGGTGGATCATAACATTCACCCCTTGAACTAGGCGGGAACCTCTGTCTCAGGGGATATGGATTCAGTTCATTAATGTTCAACTTAATACATTTGTGTGTCACTTCTATACAAAAAATAGGGTGCCATAAAAAATGCGTGAGCTTATTGGTAAGCTTGAGGATATGCTGTGTATGTGTGTTAATATGTATGTAAGTAAAGAAAAATTGAGTAATGTCAGGGTGAGTATGAGGGGTTGTAAGGGTGTGTGTGTGTAGAGTGTATGTGGTTGAGTGTGTTACGGTGGAAAATATAATTATACCTCAGGTGTCACAAATTTTTCGGTATATACATAGTCTCGTGTTGTAGTAAATACATTTTCAAATTTCTAATATCCCCTTGTGGATATTGATAAAACTAGCAAGTTCAAGTATAGTGAACTATTTGGCAATGTCCGCTGGCACGGCATTCGCTTGCGCCACGGCGCGGGCGCAGCGCTCAGCACGTATAATTCTTTAAATATTAACTACGTGCAGGTGCATAGAGGATATTGCCAAACTGCATCTTATGATATGGTTGACTCATCGGAAGTGGAAACTTTCACGGAATTATGGAACTTTTTGAACAATTATGTTAATTCTTCGAACACACGTGATTCGAGACACAATCAAAAGACAATAGCAGCGCGACAGCCGGCTGTCGCTTGGTCGTCGAAAGGTTAATACTAATTGCTAAGCCTCTGCTATATCAAGTGTTTGTCTGTCAGGGTGCTACTCCATTGATATATACCCTTAATAATGAGAAATTTGTGGCATAAGTGTATAGGATGTTGGCCTAAGAACCTATCTACACATGTGTTGTTGTCCTTGATCGTTACGTTGTTTCCGGTTCTCTATTGTCTTCAATAAATTGCTTCTAAAAGTTAGATTTGTATTTTTAATGTATTTTTTAATAACTATACATAAAGTATATTGCCTATCCTATATTAAGTCCATCTTCATAAAAGGACTTTTTAAGACGTAACTGGTACTTAAAATATGTTTGAAGTTACTTCTTCTTATTGACAAAACGCTATACGTTTCCTATTTTTGTTCACATACATAATTAAAACTGTCTCCTAAATCTTAATACGTAAGTATTTATAACGACGCTTACACATTCCTTAGACTTAGTCCAATGAGATCACGTCTATTTCCAACAGTAAATCCACGATCAGCTGTTAGACAGAGAGACAGGTTCAATATTCGCGTCTGTCTTTCTTTTAATACAGATCATAATATATAATCGCTGAAATCTCAATGGTTTAATGACGTCAATGAAATATATATACAAGTGTTCGGTAAAAATTATGAGAGTTACCAACTACATAATTTATAAACGTCTATAAATTAGCTAAATTGAGATTTAGCGGCGCCGACATCTAAAAACACGATACATTTTGAAACCGACCTCACTAAAGAGAAAATAATCTATGAAGCTGAAGATAATATTTTGATAAGATCATGAAAAATAATGTTGTTAAAGTAAATCTAAAACCCAATGCAATTTCCATTCTACCGCCAGATAATGAAAATTAGTTTAGAGAAGTACTTAAACAAAACGAACATTCTAACGATACGCATGCTAACGAAGCGAACACAGTGAAACTGAATAACAAACAAGTGACAAACGAATCAGTGTCAGTGTGACAGTGGGTGACACACACATACACTATAAATATTGTATAGCAATAGTGCACACATACACACACCATGGAACAAGACACGCACGACATATTGACCGCGGAAGCGATAGGTCAGTGGAAACTTGAGATGAACAATGATACCGACCTAGCTGATGATTAGTACATATTGTGGGATCCTACACGAGAACCTTCTTAAAGATGGGAATGATAACCATAGATCTACTGTATCTCGTTTAGTGTCCCAAGTAGTGTTAGCAAGCTTTCAATACTATATTCAATGTTAGATTGTATGTAGACGTAATATTTGTGGAACTTCCATTAAAATATACATATGTATTTTAGTTTCGCATTAGTTGTTCTGAATGAGGATGAATCATCTGTACTTGGAACTAGAATTGCTACACCTATAAACACAATTAAAAATACTTACCAAATGTTATTTCTACAAATATTACACGGTGCTACACATAACCATTTGCTTTATTTAATTCTATAACAATAAGCATTAGGTATTATCACGTTTTTAAGATATACAACTCTTTAGATCATTGTTCCTCTTTAAAGTATTAATTTGGACTTTCTTTCCTAAGAATTCTTTTAACAAAATTATCTCCAAACCTGACCTTCTGATATTTGCTTTCTTTCTACAAAAGACTACACAAAACTAGTCTACCACTATTACTGTTCATAGATAAATTGACTTCTACTTGATTTCTGTTCAAGAATTTGGATTTATGCTCATATTTTATGACCCACTGTAACGGGCTCTAAATTACAGTGCGCTTTGCCAATGCTATCAAAAAAGAACTTAAGAGACTATTTGTCTATAAGACTCACTCGTTCCAAAATTTATACACACATCAAAAGTGTCTAGGGATATTTCAATTAAACCTAAACAACTAAAATTCTATTAACTTTTTGTTAAGACACCTACACATTAAAATAAACCTTGTTTAATAGCCTATCTAATCTGATAATAAACTTTTAGATAAAATAAATTTAAAAAAAACTTAGAGGAAGAGGAAAAACTCAGCCAAAATTTCAATCTAAACTTTATTTTTGAAACATCAAAACCTAAACAAAACAACTATTTTTTTTATAAAAATTGTTGAAAACTTAAAATTAATAATCCGTGGATCTACCTAAGACTCTCCTGACATATCTGCAGCGGTTCTGTATACTCAAAACAAGGGTGTCAATATCCTGTTGTGGAATACTGTCCCAAATTGCGGTTTCTGAAGCCATGGGGACCAGTCAGAGCGTTATATCCAGGCTTTGGTCACGTTATCGTGTCACGGGGGAAGTGGTAGAACGGCACCGAGGACCTCAACGCATTAAAACACATGTACAGGACCGATTCATAGTAAATGCTGCATGAAGTCAACCAAATGTAACGGCAATGCAATTGGTTCAAAGGCTACAGAGAGAGTATGGTTTGCTGGTAAGCGGTCAAACATTGAGAAGACGACTGCATGAAGTCAACCTACGTACTCGTAGGCCACTTCGGGTACCAGCGCTAAGGAGAGACAATCGATGAAGAAGATTACAATGGGCTATTGCACACGAAAACTGGAACCATTCTCAATGGTCACTTGTGCTTTTCACTGATGAATCCAGGTTTGGATTTCATCCTGATTCGCGAAGAGTACGCGTTTGGAGAGAACCTGGACGTTGGAATCGACTGCAGCACCTACAATAAGTTCATGCATATCAAGGTGGCACGATTATGGTTTGGGCAGGAATTCGTCTTGGCGGTAGAACGGACCTCGTTTGGATACAAGGCAATATGACTGCTCTAAAATACCGAAATGAGGTGCTAGAGCCTGTAATCTTGCCCCACAGACAACAAATGGGACAAAAATTCCAGCTAATGCACGACAATGCCCGTCCACATACGGCGCGTATCGTTACAAGTTGGTTACAATAGCATGATATCCAAGCTTTAGACTGGCCTGCACAATCCCCTGACTTAAATCCTATTGAGCATGCCTGGGAAATGCTTCTCAGAAGAGCTCTTAGGAATTTCCCTGAAGATATTGTGGATGAAAACCAGCTTTTCTAGCATCTTAAAAGGTCGTGGGACTGTATTCCACAACAGGATATTGACACCTTGTTTTGAGTATGCAGAACCGCTGCAGATGTGTCAGGAGAGTCTTAAGTGGATCCACGGATTATTAATTTTATGTTTTCAACAATTTTTGTAAAAAAATAGTTTTTTTGTTTAGAATGTGATGTTTCAAAAATAAAGTTGAGATTGAAATTTTGTCTGAGTTTTTCCTCTTCTTCTATTTTTTTTTTATTTAACTTTATCTAAATGTTTATTATCAGATTAGATAGGCTATTAAACAAGGTTTATTTTAATGTGTTGGTGTCTTAACAAAAAGTTAATAGAATTTTAGGTTTAGGTTTAATTGAAATATCCCTAGACACTTTTGATGTGTGTATTTCTATAATGGAAAACTTTGAGCAGTGTGTTGCTAGTAATAACATTCGGCATAGAGATTTGACCGCTTAGAAACACGCTAGACTACGACACCTCCAAGTGACTCAACGAGCCATAGCAACCCTCACAACTCAACGTAATGACGAAGATTACTTAAAATTTTTGCACAATTAATAGTCATTGACAATCTTGATACAGCCCAATTCAATCCAAGACATTAAAACACTGCGATACAAAAACAAACATGTCAATTTATCTATCGACGCGTCACGAATGATGTAATAGAATTAGATTTAGCTACAGCACTGTTTAACGACCGATTTTCTTAAATATCAATACTGACTGTACACCGATTACTTTTTTATCTTTGTCTGATTTTTACTTTAACAGCCATTTTAACTGTTCCTCTCATGTTAATAACTGATTGTGAATTAATATTACTTTTGTTAATCTTTTGTATATGTTATTTGTTAATCTTTGCTTGGCTACTTTTTACAATTTCAACGTTATGAACATGGTTTGCTATGATTGCATATTTTATACGTGCTCATACAGAATGTCATAAGACCCAAAAATATGTATATTGATAAAAAGTGGCTTAGTAAATAAACAACTTGCTTATGTTCTTGTGTGTAATGTAAACGTTCTATGTTTTCCTATTGTACCATAATTCTTTATCTATGACGCTTTACTCTTCCAACTATCTTCATGTTTTGGGCCTGTTTATTGTCAAGTTATTTGCAACGCCGAAATTGATGGCATTCCAAAGTGGTTCTATGAATAAAACTAGATTAGGATCTTTACTTTTCTTCCGTAAGATTATTTCAGACAGAGATTAATAATGTCACTACGTACTTTAGATTACCATCTCTATTTTTCAATTATAGTTGGACAGTTGTGCCAAAGCACGTACTAAAAGAAAGTCGTTTATATTTCGGCATTAGTCTTTCTAAGATGACCATTACTATCAATACACTTATCATCTCCTGTAACATTCAGGCCCTCAACATGATCGTCATTCCTCTAACTCTTCCTGCACTGTCCACTAACTCCGACTGTAGTACCGGTGAGTGACGGTGTTGTGTGCACAGCGTTCGGCGAGTGGTTGTCGCGCGAAGCAGTGCCGGCGCTGCGACCGCGCACGCTCAGCGAGACCAGGGCCCGGGCGCGGACACTGCGCCAGAACATGGATGTGAGTAAAACTTTACTATTACTGTTAATTTGAGATCCTTCTTCTTTATGGATTCTTCTTCTTTGTTTTCTTTTAATCTGGACTATTGTACTTGTGCATGATTATTTTAGTGATTATTCTAGGCTATACTAATTGTGTACGTTTATCCGGACCACTTATATAATGAAATGTGATGGATTAAACATGGACCTAGAATAGACCCCTGCGGAAGTTTTGTTAAGAAATCGCTAGATCTCTAGCGATGTATAATACTTTGAAGATTTTTTATCGCGGCTTGTAAGTTATAATGAGTAAATAACAATTATAAAAATAAACAAAAAAACATTATGATTAAGTAAAAGACTTTCGAAAAAGCATCGACCGTTGTTAAATACAAACGAATAGAGATCATCACACAGATTCTTAAGTAAGACTGACTGTGGAGCTGTCGGACAAATATGTGTTTATGAAATTATAATTATTATCAATGGAAGTGTCGTCATAAGAACCACGAATAAACTATCTGCAACGATCCAGGTTGCAGCAAATGCCAAATCTATGTCATTCATAAATTCCTGAGAATTGATTCCAATGCTACGTCTGCCAATGATTCAAGGAATGCATTCGTGTAAGCAACTTTGTTTATTAAGAAAGCGTGTTTGACTCATCATGTTAATAATTAAGCTAATTTGGCTTTGGTTATAAGACGGTTTAGCAAGGCTTGTGAATTTTATTCTTGTGCCAGTGACTATTTTAGCATTCTCAATCTCAGAGGGCCTATTCTACTGGCGATATCAAGTTCTACACGCAATAACATCTCCACAACAATTAAAGATAGTAACTTGTACATTTGAGTGAATTTTACAACAAACTTGTAATACTTTTAAAAAGTAGCTAAATTGATTTTGTTTTTTTTTTATTAAGTAATTTTGTTTCCACTTGTCCTTAATATAATATTATGTTGTGTAATTGCCGTTTTTAGGCCGAACTTTTATGTGGGTGAGGTAGGTCTTGTTATAATATTACCATTAAAGCAATGAAAATATATTTGCTTATAGATAATTTAGATAGATTGAGACTCAGATTAAAATGCGAGCGTTCCCAAAAGTTAGTAGATTAGCCTCTGATCTTGAACACTGATGGCCTACTGCACTGATCGTTTTTTCTGATTAACTCATACCTAAGTTATTTTTCAGATATAAGATTTCCTATTCGTGCGCTTTTATCTAACAAAATGGATTTTTTACCCTAACAAACGGTTTTTAAGCTAGAAATAGCAGAGCTCTTTGGGTAGAAGCAAACCAAAGCAGTGTTGCTGTGTTCCGTTTGAAGGTTATGAGTGCCGATGTGACAAGCACATGATACATCATTATCTGTCTCTGGGTGACCACCCACCTGCAAAGCCTCTCTTTGCTGATTTCTGTAGGCAGCGGTGACCACCTTCAGATAAGTAGTGAGGTGACCTTCAAGCCGAAAAGCCCGGCTTGTCAATAAACATAATGTAAAAAATATAATATTATTAAAAAGTTAATAGCTATTGAAGAAGTGTTTTAGCGACTGGCTGGAATTTTTCTAAAAATCGTAAAAATCTGTTGAGCTTGTACTAATTCTGTACCCTAAACACACCACTGGTCGTCTCATAAAAAACATAAACATCTGATGCAGTAATATTGGCAAGAATGTGTATTTGTCGTACATACATAAGAGCCGTTTGTCCATCAGCGGAACATTAAAAAAGATGCGCACTATAAAACACCGCCGGATGCGTTTAAGTCGTGTTGTTCATCGTAAATTGTGGTAACTGGTCTTTAACGTACATTACACGAGCAAAATTTTAAATGAAGATTTAGTACTTGGTACTTAATTTTACTTTTATCATGAATATTACTATCAACGTGCATGACCATCAATTTTTTCAAATCTGCTTTAATATTTCTACTGTGCAAAACCTAGTCTTGAAAAGAGGAGATTTTTAAATTGATTAAATATAACACTTATAATATTGCATTATTGTTTTATGCTTATTGTAAGCGAATGTCAAGGCTGGTGTTTCCCGTGACCCTTCTGAAAATAACTAATGCTTAGGAAACTCTTTAGTGAAGTTCATTACAATTCTATTGTTGCTAGAACCGTGTAAGTTATGACTGAACCCTGAAATGCACACCTAGGAGACCTAAAAGGCAAAACTTTAGCAGACCATAATTATTATAATATGAATAAAATAAAAAATCATAAAATGGTTAATGTTGACCACCCACAATATCCGAAACTAGGCAAGGCGATTTTTATTACTGACAACGTCAAGACGTTGAGCACAACATTGCCAAACTATAAAAAAGTAGTATATATAAAAAAACAGGTACTACACAGGCCGTACACTCATCATAACTCTGATAATGTATAAAATGTAAACTGACTGTTGACAATTATTAGTGGAAGAAAGTTCGACATCCACGCGGCTAAAACCGCGGGCGATAGGTAGTTGTGACATAAAAATAAAATACTACAGCTCATCTTTTCAGCAACACTCCTATAACAGCTGTGATTTCAAACAAAATAAAATACAAATATATATCAAAGATTAGATTGCAAATGTTCTTAAATCACTACATAGTATGAAACAAAGTTGCTATCCTCTCTGTCCCTATGTATGCTTAGATCTTTAAAACTACGCAATGGATTTTGATGCGGTTATTTTTAATACATAGAGTGATTCTTAAGGAATGTTTATATGTATAATACATGCTTATTATAGTAGAGAAAAGCCGGGATATTTAAAGATTTGTAACACCCGTGCGAAGCTGGGGCGGGTCGCTAGTATCGAATAAAAGTCACATTCCTATAGAATAGTCCAAAATAGCCGGGTCAACCTTTGTCAATGTCGCAATATTTTTAGTTAAACCAGACTCTTCTGCGAATACTCTGCATTTGAACAAGAATGTCGATAGCATTAGTTTGGGGTATTTTTAATTACCATACTTAATTTTAGACGCTAATTGAGCATTGATGAATTAATTTGATCAGATTAAGGTAAAAGTTGTTTTTAAATAGTCTGCATGAAAAATCTCAAGTAGCAGCAAATAAACAAAATCATCAAACAACTTTCAAATATTTTTGTAACAAAATCCCTGTACTTATATTAAAACTCCGTCTGTCTGTCTCTTTTTCACGCCTAAACCACTGAACCTTTGTACCACTGAAATTTGGTACAGTTATAGTCTGGGACTCGAGAAAGGACATAGGATAGTTTTTATCCCGGAAATCCCCCGGGAACGGGAACTATTAACCACGCGGACGAAGTAGCGGGCAAAAGCTAGTCACTATCACTACATAGTATAAAACAAAGTCGCTATCCGCCGTCTGTCCCTATGTATGCTTAGATCTTTGAAACTACTGGTTTTTTTTAATAGATAGAGTGATTCTTAAGAAGGTTAATATGTAGGTATAATAAATGCATAATATAGTAGAGAATAACCGGGATTTTTAAAGATTTGTAACACTCGTGCGAAGCTGGGGCAGGTCGCTAGTTAAACAACAAAATCACGTTGACATCGCTGTTGACAAACTAAAGTAGGTATAATGTTTTGTAATAGACTAATTGTCACCCGCGAGTTTACCTGTGATATTGTCTTTGGTAATGTGGTATATTTGTTGTTCTGATGTATAAGCTATATTACTGTAAAGTTTCAAAAGATCCAAAAGGGTCGAAGTGCTACGGCTTGGGCCGGCCCCACAAAAAGATAAGATAAGATAAGATAAGACTGTAAAGTTTCAACAAAATCCTTTCAGTAATTTCTGAGCAACGAACATCTGTCCATATTAAACCTTCGAACACACGTGATTCGAGACACAATAGAAAGACAATAGCAGTGCGACAGCCGGCTGTCGCTTGGTCGTCGAAAGTTAAATCCTCTCAAACTTTTATGGTTATAGAGAGTCTCATAATATCTATTCTGTTGGCACGAATTTTCTACCAAAAGAAACTTCAGCACTAGAATTTGATGAAATAATATTACAAGTATCTCTTTCTATTGTTCAAAGTTTATGAGATAAAATCAACACGGATTGTTGATTTTTACTTTACGATGTGGCTTAGTAATGGAGTAGAATCGCTTTTTATAAGTCTCTTCGTTTAACGACCTACCTGCAGTAGTTTAGATTCAGTACTTACAGTTTTTATTATCTGCTTTTATTTTACTTCCTCATAAAATTGTTTACTTATACTAACTAAACTAGAAACTAGCTTTTGTCCGCGACTTCGTCCGCGTGAATTAATAGTTCCCGTTCCCGGGGGATTTCCGGGATGAAAACTCCCCTATGTCCTTTCTCGGATCCCAGACTATATCTGTACCAAATTTCATTGAAATCGGTTCAGTGGTTTAGGCGTGAAGAAGAGACAGATAGACAGACAGACAGAGTTACTTTCGATTTATAATATTAGTACGGATTCAAAAGCCTGTATTGTTTTTCATTTCTACACAGAGCCTAAACGATTTCTTAGCTGTTTCCTTTTATGATAGTTTTAACCTTTCGAGGACCAACCGACAGCCGCCTGTCGTGCTGCTATTGTCTTTCTATTGTGTCTCGATCAAGTGTGTTCGTAGATTTATTGGTAGAAAAAACAGAATGTACGGAATTACCATACTAAAACAAACAATTTCAATTTAACCTTCCAAAGACCAACCGACAGCCGGCTCTCGGGCTGCTATTGTCTTTCTTTTGTGTCTCGAATTACGTGTGTTCGAAGTTTAACAATATATGATACGTATATTTTTGCCTGCTATTTATTATGTTCACCGTTGTATGAAAAGCACGCCATTGGTCCTGGTTTTTATTCGTAGATCTCTTACAGTAATTAGGGGAAATTAAAATCTGAAAGTATGAGTCCAAGAACTGGCGTAGTACACGGTAACTGGATAGTCTCATAGCTGGATCCAGCTAGACTGGAATCGAAAATAGATGGGAAGAGTCTAAGGAGACCGGAGATGATGAAGTTACACAGTTGCACTTCTGTTGTGTTAAAAAGTCTGCCAATTACTCAGAAAATTGAAGCTAGTTTAGAGAAGAACGAACAAGAATCGATAAGAAAATTATAATCGCCATTAAGGATATTTTCGAATTCATAGCGTCAGTTTCATTACTCATAGATAATTCAAACCTTCAAATCTTTAAAAGACGCAAAAGATTTGGCCACCAATCGTAAAACAACTTAAATGTCAAACACACCTATAATTAAAACAATTATTTATCCTCAATAAACGTCACCATCTAAACAATAGCCGTACCAAAACCCATAAAACTCGTTAAACATAACAATTAGCAGTTATTTAGACTGGCAACATTAGTTATTACGAATACATTTCTTCTAGTGTCATCGAATCTATTACTTACTTTAATAAAATCATTAACAGTAGACGATAAATAAAATTTTATCACATGCAACCGGACGGT
Organism: Athetis lepigone; assembly: GCA_033675125.1. Taxonomy (NCBI): domain Eukaryota; kingdom Metazoa; phylum Arthropoda; class Insecta; order Lepidoptera; family Noctuidae; genus Athetis; species Athetis lepigone. The sequence continues at coordinate 2,004,052 of CM066232.1, read as the reverse complement.
GCTAAAGAATCCGCCTGTGATGCCAAAACCAACCCCACAATGCAACAAGTATTTATAGACTATACTCCTATTTATATACGATCGAAATTAGATCGCATCAATTATGATGAGAAAGCTTTCGCTGTTTGGATGACGAATCAATGAATTTAGCTGACGATTTAGGTCAGGTTGTGTAGGTACGTCCCTTTCGTAATCATCCTTCCTTGGCATTCAAGTAAAAATATCGATATGAAATGGTTTTTTGTTTTATAGGTTTTTTATAAATTGCCTGTAAAAGTATTCGTGTATGTGGTGCTAAAAATATACAAAAATGTCTAAAACGCTTAAACTACCGAAATGTTAAAAGGATTATGCCGAAATACATGCCCTGCCTGACCTGTTAGTCAGGCAGGGCATGTATTTCGGCATAATCCATGATGAAATTGTATATTTTTCTAGTTCTTTTCATTTACGGGATGCTACAAAAAATCTACAAATAAGGCAAACATTTTCTTTAATTTCTCGTGTCGCCACTAGATGGAGACACATTGTGACAAAATACTGCGCATGAGTTAGATTTCTAACAGCGGCATCTGGCGGGAATTGCATGAAGTATCTGTGTAGTTTCAATCGCACATTTCAGAAGCAAAACAGTTTATGAAACTGGCAGTAGTCCAATGTGTTTTCAGGAGATGGCGCTACTACGCTTTTCAGCGAATGACAAGATTTATCCGCTGAAAATCTGATAGGCACCGAATATCCTAACTTTTAACAACCTACCTTGCTTTTTATTAATAACTAGCTGTCCCTTGCGTTTTTCGTCATGTTATTGCTGCTTCGCGCTTGTGTGTCATAGTGTAATCATAGCCTAATCTTTCTCGATAAACAGACTATATAAACAAAAGGGTTTTTTTGAAGTAGGTTCAGAGATCAAACAAAGAAGAATATAGGTATAAGTAGTAAGAAAACCCGTCTACCGGAGTCAAAAGAACTCACGACCCGGTCAAAATCAGAAAGTTATTGTAATTTGACAAAAGCTGGATCCCCTAATTTTTCCTATAAAAAACTGAAGTTCTCATTTGGGAGATGCATCTGCGATGAATCTACTTACCCAAAGGTACTTGGATTTCTTGCAAACGAATTAACGGGGCAGAAACTAGTAAAACATAAGTAATAGTGGGTTTAGTCAGATTAGTCATCTTGATAAATGCAGTACAAAATGATAAGTAGTTTTGGCACACACAGCAGTCAGATGGCAGGACTATCGCGTCTGCCAACCTAAATATTTACCAGCTCGCATGGCGGATAGCTGCGTCGTCATACTGCGGTCAGCAACCCGAACAAGCTGGGTAACTTTGCGAAAATTTGTCCTTTACTAAAGGAATATACACCAGCTATAAGTTGCGCAAGCCATTATTATAGGCCAAAAACTTCTTTGTACATACAAGATAGTTGGAGGAGTTCATGAACGAACAAATCCAGGCTTCCTCTTGATGTTTTATGTCACCTATGTAGACAATTTCGTTGTTGTGGTCCTAAGGCATCCCGCCGGTGCAGAGGGCCCCAACAAGTTTTCTCCAAGCCGGCCGGTCCCGCACGATTCTTCGAGCGTCTTCCCATTTGAATTCTTCCTTCCTGAGCTCCTTGTCCACCGATCTCCTCCATGTATGTACTGGCCGTCCGCGTCTTCCCCTACCCTCCGGTTGCCACTCAAAAGCGATAAACTTAGGAAGGTTAAATTGTCCCCAATTTTTAGTTTTTGAATACCGCGCCGCTCCTGTGGGTCGTAGCTTATTATGTTATTCTGACGTATAAACTAAAATTGCAGTAGTTTTATCAAAATCCGTTCTGTTGTTTTTACGTGAAAGAGCAACAAACATCCATACATTACAAACTTTCACATTTTAGTATAATGAGTATAATATCTACCGGATGTGCTCTATTTTGACCTTTAGGCACGTCAGTCGTTGCGTTAACATTAACTGATGTTCTGGTGTATTTTGCATCTCATTATTTTTAGTTCTGAGTTGAGAATAGATATGACTAGTGTACAAGTTGATACAAATACACTTAGGTTAGTGTCTACGTAAAAATATTATTATAATTACTAGTTGTCCCTCGCCGTTTCACCTGCATTATGTACGGTTTTCGGTTACTGCTCCCTTCACGTAGGTTATACTGTGATGTTATGTAGCCTATGTGTTATTCTTATGTATAAGATATATTACTGTAAAGTTTTATCAATATCCGTTCAGTAGTTTTTACGTCAAATAGTAAGAAACTGACACACGCACACTCATTTTTCTTTGTTTTTGACGTTCTAAAGTGCCTTTGAAATGGTCTATTAGAAATAAATGATTTGAGTTTGAGAAAAGTCATGCACAAACTTTCACATTTTAGTGAGACTTAACTCTCTTCTTATTAAACCAACATTTACATCCATACTAATATTATAAATGGGAAAGTGTGTGTGTTTGTTGGTCCGTTTTTTACGGCGAAACTGCTGAACCGATTTAAATGAAATTTTGTACAGAAGTAGCCCAGAGCTTGAAAAAAGACATAGGATAGATTTAATCCTAAGATCCCACGGGAACGGGATAAAACGGGGGGTAAACCGCGGGGGGCAGTTAGTAAAATATAATAGTAAGAGCAACTAATTACGTGGACATCTGTCAACTGTCACAAGCCACAACAATGTACGTACAGAAATAGACTGCACTTCAAAATAGACCGTTGGGAGTGGCAGGAAATATACTCTAGTAAAGAGTATTACAAGTAGGTACAGTTTTCTATTAGCCGGTTCGAAGGTACCGTAATACATCAATCAATATGTCTTTCTTAGTTGTACCTGTCTAGGGTTGGACGTTGGACGTTGTATTTTAAATAAATATATTTAGATCATATAGGAAAATATCTTGGGTTTATCTAGGATGTCACAGACGTCTCCTGTTTCTGAAAGCACTTAAAGCTGTTTTTGCCTGTTTACAGTGGTAACCGCCTGTTTTCATACTTAAGTATCCATACTAATATAATATCCATACTAATATTATAAATGGGAAAGTGTGTCTGTCTGTTTCTCTTTCTTTCACGGCAAAACGGAGCGACGGATTGACGTGATTTTTTAAGTGGAGATAGTTGAAGGGATGGAGAGTAACATAGGCTACTTTTTGTCTCTTTCTAACGCGAGCAAAGCCACGGGCAGAAGCTAGTTTTTTATAATTCAATATTAACAAATAGTTTTTTTTTAGTTTATAATTACACTTAAGTACAGATCGCACATCATATATTGTTTTTCGGGGTAGAAATGAAATCCACGACCTTCGGCTTAGCTGTCAGAGTCACTAACCACTAGCGAACAGAGACCAGTCAATAGTAGTAATACATTAATCAATATGCATTTTTACCCGACTGCCGAAAGGAGCCTTATGTTTTTCGAGCGTATGTATGTATGTCTCATTCTATGGCATGCTCTACAGCCCAAACCTTTAAACGGATTTCGACATACGAAATGTCATTGATTCATCCTTTGAAAAAAAAAAACCATTGAAATTAAAAAATATTATTTTTATGTCTATTTTTATTCGAAAACTTACTGAGAAAATTTACTTTTTTGGATGACTCTTGAACATTATACATCCAATATTAAATCACAGAGCGTTCTGCTTGACTCAATTACCTACTAAAACATCCCATGCATACGATATGGATGTTTACCGTCATAAAGAGCCACAAAATGCGTACTCCACAGTGACTCAGCGTCTGCCAGGCCAGTCATCGCCAGACTGTACTTCGCCATATTGATTCTGCATCATAAATTATAGTCACGCCAATTTACTGTAATATATTTGTTTTTGTAAACACTGTGATACAATCTTGAGTCTTATTTAATGTGATAGATTGGTTTTTTCTTAGCCGTGGATAGCATGTTCTAAAAAGTAAGTTAAAGATTTGGTGACGATTAAAGGCGTGCGTGTCCGCTGTAGTTCGGGCGTATACGTATGATCGTGGTAATCAGCATATTATGCACGGAAAGGAACTGGACACGAATTACTACCGCCACTAGAACATACCAACAATGTATCATACGCGATGGTCGGTTAGTGGACACTCGTTATCCACAGACGCACAGACGCTTAGCGTATTCATCATTTTACGCTTGGTGTATTCCTGCTTGCAGCTTACATACAGACAGAGTTTTATAGTGTTCTACGTAAGCTGCAAGCAAGCGTATAATGACGAATACGCTACGCCTTCGTGAACAAGTTTTGCGACTTTTTCACAATCGCCAATCGGTCAGTCGCATGATTGGCGATTGCTAAAAAACTCTCAGACTAAAAAGAAGCTTACTAAGTCCTTCCGTGAGATTGTTTAAGTTTTGTACCGAGTAAGATTACTACAAAGTGGCTTCAGTGGTTTATCAGTGAAACTGTAACAAATAAACATAATTACTTTCGCATAACTATACTAATATTATAAACAAGAAGAGTTTGTTTATTTGGTTGAACGATTCAATGCATCATATACTTTTTTAAGCAGTCCATGACATGCTTAAATTATATTGATAGTTATATAAATGTCAATGTCCATATTTACGTGTGTCATATCAATCAAAATTCAGCATCCAGGATCGTAAATGAGCTGTCACGCCACACCACAGTGTCCACAGTCACATTCAAGCACTATTTCATATGATATGCGGCCGGATCGTGCACAGCGCAAGAAAACATGACCGTCGCCAAAGATATAAACCTACTTTACTTGTAATTGCTAAGAATAAGTTTATATCGTGCTTACTTCTTTTCGTTCAATGTGGGTTTCTATGTTTATCGTCAGAATTGAGAACTGAATCATGGGATGTTTTTGATTAGTGGCAAAAAAAAAATACTGATACAGTCTGGATGGCCTAAAGATTTTATTTGAAACCAGCTTTTGCCCGCGACTTCGTCCGCGTGGAATAATAGTTTCCGTTCCCGGGGGATTTCCGAGATAAAAACTATCCTATGTCCTTTCTCGGGTCCCAGACTATATATGTACCAAATTTCATTCAAATTGGTCTAGTGTAAACTACTGCGTGAAGAAAAGACAGACAGACAGAGTTACTTTCGCATTTATAATATTAGTAGGGATAAAGTAAAGAAAAAAACATTCCCAGAAAAAAAAACCCTACCCCTTACGGCCCTCGACGGTATTGTAAATGGAAGTCATGTGAAGTAAATGGAAAAATAATGTTTTTCCATTATTACTTTATTCCAACTACGTTGGGGTCGGCTTCCAGCCTAACCGGTTAAGCTGGAAAGCAGTGTTTTAGTTGGAGCGACTACCTATCAGACCTCCACATGTCAATAACTAGTTGACACCCTTTGTTTAGACTGGTACGTCAGACTTTCTGGCTAACCTGTAACAACTGTCAAAGTTCTACAAAGACAACCGGAATCATCAATTAGCTTTACGTACTTTCCGAGGCACAGGATGTCAGTGGTGTCCAAGATAAACTTTAGAAAGTAGGTACATCAAAATTACAGTCACATTGGTGCTTGCCCGAATTTGAACTAACAACCTCTTACACGAGGGGCGGCCTTATCCACTGGGCCATCACGACATTTTATTACCTTGATAAATATTAAAAATATTAATTATAGTTTTATGACGACTGATAGAGGTAAAAATATGTGCTGTCCTCCTACAATCGGGAGAGGGCATTAGGATGATTCATTTGTTGACGGATTTCACACGATGGAACTGTATTTGCGTAGTTAATCAAAGAACTACAATTCCTACGAAACTATTCTGGCATAAATCAATGCTCTCACTCACGTGGACTCCGTGGGTGGCATTCGAATTTCGAACTATCAGACTATTTAAAAGTTCAGCCATTTTTATTTTTAGGAAACGCCGCATTCCAATGGCGCCTCGTTTATGTAATAATTCGTTTCTTATTAAACGTAAGGCCGTGACCGCCAATTTATTTGCACGATTCTACGTGTAAGTGGTAATTTCTTTTTAGGGTTCCGTAGTCAACTAGGAACCCTTATAGTTTCGCCATGTCTGTCCGTCCGTCTTCGCTTAATCTCTGTAACCGTTAGCACTAGAAAGCTGAAATTTGGTACCAATATGTATATCAATCACGCCGACAAAGTGCAAAAATAAAAATTGGAAAAAATCGTTTTATTAGGGTAGCCCCCCTATATGTAAATAGGGAAGTGGTTTTTTTTTTAATTACAACCCTGACGTGTGATATATTGTTGGATAGGTATTTAAAAATGAATAGGGGTTTACTAAAATCATTTTTTGATAATGTCTATAATTTCGGAAATAATCGCTCCAAAAGGAAAAATCAAAGCGTCCCCCCCCCCTCTAACTTTTGACCCGTAGGTTTAAAAAATATGAAAAAAATCTGGAAAGTTGAACTTTATAAGGACTTTCTAGGAAAATTATTTTGAACTTGATAGAAAGAACAGTTTTTGTACAAAAAAGACAAAAAGGTTGTACAAAATAATTTTTGCGTACTTAGTATGTCAACGTAACAAATAGCCTTTTTTTAAACTTATAAGTGGAAACACTTATTGTGACGGACGGGAAACTACGGAACCCTACATTGAGCGTGGCCCGACACGCTCTTGGCCGGTTTTTTTCTTAATGAAATGAGCCAATCTTTTTTTTGTCTGGACTTTGTCTACACTCTAGACTTTGTTTTTTCTGCTAGATAGTTTTTAATGCTCATGTCCCCTGAAAAATTCTAGACGATGTCTTATATCTTTTCCGTCTTCAAAATAACCGCAATGATATCGTGGACCGTGGTCATGAATTATGACGATGTTGTCCATACATACGTTACACGTCAAAGAACGACAGATCGATTCTAGGAATCGAACCCGGGACTCGTTGGATCGAGACATGAGACGAGATAATTTTGCGTATGTTAAAACGCCTACAATCTTAATGCGTCTGCAATCACTTTGTGATGTTGTTGCTACCCAGTTAATTTTTACAAACTCTCAAAGTTAAACTGAACGACACATAAAGCTTTTACTCCCACCTATTCTTCACCAATCAACCCAAGCTAAACAAAAGATGGACGTCCCATCGCCAACATTTGGCAGCCCCCGCCAGGGTTCGCAGAACTCCAGTCTGAACACCACGGCCCTGAACCAGTTACAGAACGGGACTCGACTCTTACGTCACGGAAAACTAACGGACATAGGAAAGCTTTGTTTTGTTTAGAGGAAAAACCTACAGGTGGTAAATATAGTTGTTTTTGTTGTCAAAAGTGGGTTGGAGTTGGAAAATATTATTTTATGAAGTAAACAAGTCTTTTTCAATAATATATTTACTGGCGGTAAATAAAATCCGGTTTCGTTTTTCTTTCCTAAAACTGCGTACTATTATGATTGGGTATTTTTATAAAATGTTAACTTTTGCCCGCAACTTCGTCTGCGAGTAATTTTATAGATTTATTAATGGATCGTATTCTAAAGAACGAACAACCCATTATGTGATACGGTACAAACCAAATTACAAAAGTTTACATTTTTGTGATGTTAGATAAGAGAAGAGTAACCTTTCCGATTTCGTATGCTGAAAAACCGATGATTAAATCCATTTTTCTAGCCCCTTCCACATCCACCAACTTTTTATTTATTCAATTACAGACCTCTCACTTTGAACTTTAAAGTATCGTGATAGCACAGATTAATAAATAGTTACTACGTAACAGATACTTCACTCCAATACAAAAACGAAAAAACCTACGCTATAATAGCCTACAAAATCATAATAATAATACCAACTGTTTGCAGCGAGGAGAAATGTACCATAAGTACGCACAAAGAGAGTTGAGATTATTTTGCCCGCCGCGCGACTAACGTGTGTGCGTGTCGTCCAACAAATCTGCTAGGGTTATACGTATGATGATAATGGTAATAAAACGAATGTTTTAGAAAAATAATTTTTTTTTTCATTTGTTGATCAAATATTTTTTCTTTTAATAAAATGACTGATGCATATTTTTCGTTCCTTGAATTCCCGATTATTATATTTTAGTGTCGAAAATGTCCAAAACCGCGTGAATAATTATAATAAATATTCAAAAGGGAAACAGGAGAATTGGGAAACCCCCTGTTTCCCAATTCTCCTGTTTGCTAATCCCCAATTGCACAATAATCACGCAATAATTACGTGGTTTCGGCATTTTGATAGTCAGCGCTATACCCGTGACGCGCGAGCACTCAGCCGGGCGCGCGACACCCCGGTGTTCGTTGTATCGTCGACGATACGCGAAGCGGTAGGCATAAAACGCGTGGCCTTGAGCGAGTGACGGACGCCTGGTGATAGTGTGTTGTATAAGTGCTTACGTTGTGTCGGTTTGTGAAACTCTTTAGATTTAAGTTGAACTCGCGATGCTTTTTGGTTGTTGGCACAATCCTCAAAAGGCTAGTCCGGATGCTTTTCTAAAAAGTTAAATATATTTTATTGTCTGAACTTCAAAAGCGACGATGCTTTCTGAGTTTGTGTCGGCATTTCATTCAGAGGTAGTCAGTTAGGAAATGCCGGCTCTATCTAGTTTTTTAGAAATATGACGTATAAAAGTGATCCTACTTTTATAATAAACAATTCCATTTTTTTCTCTGAATATACACAAACATCACTAATCTTCGTAATCCAAGACATTCGTAACTCCAAAAAAATACGGTTACCGCAGCTTTTTCAAGCTTAAACTCAACCATGAACCCAGTATAATTAGGTAAACGCATGTTTCGCAACAGGCCGCGCTTGCCAACCCGCGGACAGATCCACATTAATCTACTAGTTAATCGTCTCGAAGAAATAGACGAACGAATGGGATTGTTAACAGTTAAGATGCATAGCGAACCTGCCCCCCTAGACAAGTGACATTGTAGAATTGATAGCGAAACGAAAACGATTGTCAAATGTATGGAGATGTCAAATTGTTTAGCGAAAGCTTATGTCAATTCCATGCATTTGACAATCTATTCGTTTTCGTTTTCTATTCTACAATGCCACTTGGCTAGGCCCTCAGGCCTATTTACTGTTATTAATTGTGGTTTTTTTAAACGACTTGTCTTGTTTAACGATTGGTCTTTTGTTGCGGGGGATAGGTCTACTGTATATTTTTATGTAAATAGAAAAGTACGTTTATTTTATCGTTTTAACTATTTTTATCTTGAATATCGCTTGAGGAAAACATTTAGAGGAAACCAAAACTTGCAATCTATAAGTCGGAAAGCGCCAATCCGTCTTGAGCGAACGTGGAGATCAATGGTATATTTTCTGTATAAGTTGGGGCCTTTGCCCTGCAGAGACATTTTAATAGGCTGGTATTATACTTCTCTTGTTTGTAATAAAGTTAAATATTAAGTTTATAGGTGAATTGAAAAACCTACATAGATATATATTTTCATGCAGATTAAACGTAGAGAGAACCCCGGTGGTATAAAAAATTTAAGGCATATTTTTATAACGCACAAAAAAAGCTCCTTTCTTTACCAAATGCAAACTAGGTCCCAAGTACTCAGACCTATATATCAGCATCGTTTTAATAAAAGTCGAGCTAATTTGAAGCGGGCAATAAATTTGTCAGATTCAAAAGTAATTTGGACAATGTTCTTTGGGTTGCCCGCAATTTGTTTTATATCGTGTCTTTAAAATTGGCCTTAAAGCTTGCTGAGCAAAGAAGTGGAAGCCACCAAGTTTATTCTGAATGTGTTTTGCACAATAAATAAAGATGCAGTAAACAGTTTGGGGTGGCGTGTCGAGTGATATCTGAACCAGGATGCCACGTTTTCAGCAAGTGATTCTTAATACAAAAATAAAGTTTACGACCTTGCCTGTATGTCTCAATGATTTGGAAAGCTTTTAGTCCTGTTCACGATCGCTAAAACTTGAAGAGTCATTTTTGATTGAGGCAACCCCTCGATACGTTTACTGCAAATACTGAAAGCTAGAATCAATAGAAGCGACCACCAAAAAGTAATTTCTGTCTCACTATCTTTTCAGGTACTAAATCCAAATTTACTAATGTGAAGAGCTGTAGTAATTCACTAGTCGACTTGGTTGACTTTATCAGTCTGCTGGTGTCTGTTTTCTCCTCGAGCTTTTACGTTACCTGAATCAATTGCTCCGACCACCAGATAAGCGCCAAAGCAATGAAGTTGACACATAATATGAATTTCTAAGTAGTTTCTCCATCACGTGGTAAAAACATTTGCCAAAAACCAGTCCAATTACACCAAAAACAGCTCCATTTGCCCCTCCTCAATCCGGAAGCCGCCGCCTGTCGCAGTATAACTGCGTCATGAATCAATTTACCTAACAGCACGGCACATTAACAACATTTGCACATATTTGTCACCCGGCTTCCCTTGTAACGTCCAACTTTGAATTAATGCGCTGTTTCGAAGGGTCGTGTGAAGTATGGCCGCACTCACAAATTTACGGGCTTATAATTAGTTTGGAGGCGTCCCAATTCGGTGCTCTGTTTGTAAATGCATCATGTTTGTTGTTATAAATTATGCTTTGTGTTCGGTTTATATTGGCTGACGATTTTTTAGCTGGAGAGGTTTTGAAATTTAAAGTGATCTTAAAAATTTAGAGAGATTAATTATACTGCTGTGTGTTTTTAATAAATATCGACCGATTTTAGATTATTTAAAAACGTTAGTTACTATCATTAACAATACTACTAAGGTCTTGCTGTAGGACAAAGAGCTCTATCAGAGAAAGCACAAGCTTTGATCACTTATATGACAATGCAGGATGGCGAGTTCAGTTGTCACAATTGTTCAAGTTTTCTAACGACCTTGTTTTAGAATCATGATTTAGATTAGAAAAGCTCTTATAAAGACACACGAGTCGTGTCATGGCCTCAATATGAACTTTTTGTCATTTCCCAATGTTTTTAAGATCAAATATTATGTGATGCGTTCGTTAGAATTAGTAATGGTCTTTGTTTGTAAAGGAGCTCGTTCGTGGAAGTCTTACCACCACATGACCACAGCTACGTATTCCTATCTTCCATAATGCAGCGTTGCTGTGTTCCGATATCGATTACAGGTACATACCTCTTTGTCTCTGAGACCAAAAGTCTTTTTCGTCGCCTATGGAGTTGCAAATATCCTGAGGCGGTCATGGATTTATACTACTTATAAAATTAGATTAACCATCAGCTTCTTTTTCTTATCATTTCAAAAAAACTTTTTCATCAGAAAGTTGTATAATCTGCAGCCATTAAACACACATTTCTTTACCATCCAATTAGTTATAGCCAGTCTCCAATTCTATCCACTTAAACCACGATTTCAAGGCAATAATAATCTGAAACATTCGTCAAACTCCGCACTGGGAGATTGGCCAACTTCTCAAGCATATTGTATTACTTTTGAACCTGAACTACAGCTAACTCCGGCGGTTATAAATATAAAAAATCTTGGCTTTAGTCGATGCTTTTTATTTTTTACTAATCGACGTCTTGACAGTGCTCTCAGCGTGATAATCTTGTGGGTTCGACGTATTAATAAATGAATACCAGCCAATTACTGTCCCACTGCAGAGCAAAGCAAGCGAGTGGGCATAAGCATTGACCACCACGCTTGCTCAAGGCGAATTGTTTTGTTTTATAATAATAACAATACCAGCCTATTACTGTTGCATTGCATGGTAAAGGCCACTTCTAATACATGCTTGCTCATAGTGATTGCTTATTTAATTACATTCATAATAAGTCCAGGTTTCCTCACGAAGTATTATTTCGGGTTGACAGTGATGTCCAAGATAAACTTAGACACTTCGTATGTCTTCAAATAAGGCACATTGGTGTTTGCTTGTGCCCGATTGTCAACCCACAAATTTGCACAAAGGCGAAGATCTTCGACTCCAATAATCGTCTTCCTTACTATTACCGGCAAAAAATCACGTTTGATGTATGAAAGCCACAGTTAATTATTTATTTTACTCTGTTTTTAGTGCTGTTATAGCGGACGCAGAAATCTTTGAACATTACAACCGTCTCATGTGAAAGGGTACATCCTAAAACAATGTTAAACCAAGCACATTTACCAATCATATTTTGTTCTTCCAAAAAGCCATTGCAAGCACTTACACAAAGGATATTATTGCCCACTTAAATCTGTCAGTACAGAGTACTCTGTTAGTGATATTGCAGTTTAATTCAGAACGAAAGCTGACACAATAGATGTTTGTTTGGTTTCAACAGGTACTAATTTTGGAAAACAAAGAGACTTTTGTGGGGAAAGATGTGATGGAGAGTTGGAGATATGCCCTTGCGCATGTAATGTGGGCAGTTATCGTGGTAATGTATGTGAGCCAAAATCAATGAACAAAACATATTTTTATAAAAAACAGTATTATTTATAACCGTTGGAATATTTTATTGTATTTTGTCGGACCGTGATGGCCCAGTTCTTGCGCTCGCCGCTCATTAGGTTGCGGTTTTGATACCGGGGTACATGCTTTGTAATTAATCTTGACCTAGCTGTCCCCGCGGTTTTACCCGCGTAGTTCCCGTTTCCGTGGGATGTTTGTGATAAAAACCATTATTAGTCCTTTCTCAGGCTATGGACTATCTCTATACCAAATTTCATTCTAATCGGTTCAGTAGTTTTGCCCTGAAACACGAACAAACAGACTCACACAGTTTCCCATTTATAATATTAGAATGGATATTACTGACATCGAAGGAAAAATATCGTGAGGAAACTTAAACTTGCAATTAATATTCACGCACTGCAGAAACAATCTTTCCTATATTTGAAAGAAACGAGTCCAAATTAAAAAATGGATCTTCACAATCGTTTGCCAAAAGATAGGTATATGTTGCCGTTAAGTGACATTCGCGTCACATCACTTCTCGCTGTTGCAACTAGACTAATGTTTACCTACTGTGTTGCAGTCTGTTACTAATGTGTTTATGTGATCTGACGCCGCACTGGCTGATGTCTGCTTTATGATGCTATATATAGGAAAATGGTATTTGATTGAAAGTCGTAATTTATGTAAACGTCTTTTAAGATGGGAAGGAACGCGATAGAAGGATGGACGACCCGAACTTGTAACTAACTTGTACTAACTTGTATTTTAGATTTATACCACATCAATTTATAATTACTCAAATTCTTCTCATTCTGATTAACCGGCAAAAATCTTATAAAACCCATTTGGTATGTTTGCCAGCGATAAACAAAAAAAAATAAAAAAATAAAAAAAGTTCTTTCGCTAATTCTTATATTAGTAATTTAATAAAGCAACCTTTGTACCTTGCGTATAAAGTAAAAAAAAATTAAAAGTCTATGCTTTTTAAAAAGGCAATATTTTCTAAAGTATACTACTACTACTAGCCTACCCGTTACGCATTCAAGCGGAAACTCAAGGCTCATTTACAGCTCAATTAGGTAGAGTACTCTTATAATCATCTTTCTTGATATAAGTATATATATATTTAGTTATATATATGTTTTTATTTATATATATTTTAGATATATATTTATTTCCATAATATATATTTGATTATTTATTTAAGTACGTATATGTATTTTTATTGATTTGTAATTTTTGTAATAATTAACATATTTTTTTTACTTATTTGCACCTGCCATCATATCTCTGCACTACCGATGGTTGACTGGTAGAGAATGCCTAAGGCATTAAGTCCGCCTCTGTACATGAATTTTGTGCATAAAGTGTAAATAAGTAAATAAATAAATAAGTATACTGGCCAAATCCATCATGCCAAAATACTATAACATCAGATTAACCTAAATAATGTTACCGTTGTGAAATAAAACATGTTTCTTGCACTAGCGGTTTCACAAATACGTTTGCGTCCGGTAATATCTAAGAAATGTAATAAGCTTTTGATCTAAATCACAATTCGAAACGTGTTCCATAACCTAAACAACTTGACGGCTTTTAAATGTTATTAAAACAACGTATCACCGGCTGGTTTGAATCAGAATAAATACATGTAAAATACTTGTATATTCTACAATGCACAATGCGTTGGTAGAAAACGCTATATTTAAACCACAATACAGTAAAAAAATACTTAGACAAAGTGCTAGAAATAAGCACTAGAAACAACGAAATATAAACGATATTTTCTTAGAATCCTTTAAATACTCGTACTAGTTTTGCGTCTGTCTGCATTTATCCGCTCAACTAGGTCTCTTTGAATCTCTTCCAATAAGATAGATACACCACCCAAAGCTCTTGTCTATTTAATTTTGCAAACTCAAAACATTGTCTAGTTTTATTTAATGAGTTCTTTCATCTCGCTTTTGATCTAATTCATTGATCAAAACGTCTGCGCAATTTTATCGATGTTCTAAATCACTGTGTAATTAGCCTGTGAGATTTACTCCCATTGCTCGTCTTTATACTTATCTGTGCAAATCAAATGACAGATGTCACGTGTCACATTTTCCCGCCCACGACTGGGGATTTCCTAAAAAAGATGACTGTGACAAGGAAAAGGAAAGACATTTTTTCGTTATAAATGGCGATGATAATTATTTTTCGGACGTGTTTTTAGGACACGATGTGATTTACAATGTATAAATTATGAATAAATATGACACAGCTTTGTGCGTTTTTGATTTATGTAAACAAAGGAGGTAATCACTTACGTTGCGGGTCGTTGAACAACAAAAATATTAAAATTAACATTGCTCACCTACATTCGCCATATCAAAGACAAAGACAATTGTGTCAGAATATTTACTGCATCACCTCTTTTTGTCTTCCGTTAAAAAATAAACTTAAATCATAGGAATGAGGTTTTTATCTAGATTACCGCCCCCCAGTAGTTATTATTTAGTGCCAAATCACGCTAATTTTTCTGTGGAGATGGCAGTCATAAAGCGTTTCAGGGAAACGGTTAATGACATGATGTCCATCATGAATACGGGAAAAATCGTATGAGTAATAAAAATTGTAATTGTTGGTGAAAATCCGCCGTGTGAAAATTTCTCGGTAAAGTTTTTCCTCATATTTTTGTGAGTTAATATAGGTTGTTTACGCATTGTGTTGCAATCTTTTAAAATAAAGCTTGCGCTTGTGATTCGAAAATATGACGTAGCAAGACACATCTTGTAACTTCGACAAAATGATAGCTACCTATTTTCCGCTATAAGAATATTCTTATTTTAATGTTTTGACGACCAACCGACAGTCGGCTGTCGGGCTGCTATTGTCTTTCTATTGTGTCTCACATCACGTGTGTTCGAAGGATTAAGCGGTCCTTTATTAAACTATCTATTTATCCGACTGAAAAAAGTTTTATGATATAAAATAGGGTTACATGATATAATATTCTAACCTAAACCACTTCATAAAATTAGTAGTAATGGGTGCCTTTGCATAGCAAGCGACATCGCGGTAGGCCGAGGCGGAGATGGCGATGGCGGGACGAACTATAATAGACTCCTTCGATAAAGACTGGTCCCAAACAGTAAGTGGAAGGAGGTAGGGAATCCTTTGCCCTGCAGTGGGAAAGTTTAGGCTTGATAGCCTACTCTATGTAATAATAGGTCTTTACTCTTTACCTATGAAATTGCCGTTTTGTATGAAAAAAATTAAACTTTTTTTTTGTATTAATCAAAGTAATCACCCATGCAATCAATGCTTCTTTGCCAATGCAGTGGCAGTTTATTGATGCCCTTCTTAAAGAAATCATCTGGATGGGGGGCAACAAATTCTTCAAAGACACTTTGTACTGCCTCTCGGGTATTGAATTTTTTATCCCGCTAAGAAGTTTTCCAAATTCTGAAAAAATAGTAGTCCGTAGGCGCAAAGTCTTGTAAGTAAGGGGGATGACGGAGAGCTTCCAACCCCAGTTCTTTCAACTTGGAGACCGTCTGCTGTGCAGTATGAGGTCGCGCGTTGTCGTGCAGGAGCAGCAGAGAGGAGCGATTTTTTTTGTGAGTGAATATTGAATATTAGGAAAGACCTAATATCCACTTTATTTGATTCAACGTATAGCTACGTAGATTCTGTTTAGCCAGCTATTATTTAAACTGATATTGTAAACAGAATAGGTTTTTTGTTCGCAAGAGATAATCTTTGAGAGTTTTGGTCCGATTTTTTTTATCGCCAGTAGCTACAGGCTGCTTTACTACCACCAGCTTTTGATAGAAAATGTTATATTATTATCTAGCATTATTTGCCGCAGTAGTTTTTTGGCATCGCACTCCTAGTTTACACTTCATTGAATCTAATAGTTTTTAAGAAAAACCATTATTTATTATACATTTTGTGGAAGCAATAAGATAAATTGCTCTCTCCCCTTTTTATTGCTTCTTTGTGAGTCAAAACTGTGACTCGTTCACATGTTAATAAAATTGTCATTTAGGTGAATAGAAAAGCTTTTTATTCAAATTTTATTAGGTGTGTGATTCGCGAAAATCTACGAAAACATTTTCTTTTTGTTACAATTTTCTCGGAACGTTTGAATGTTTATAGTTAACCTATCTGTCAGAGTGTAGTTGTCTGTTTTCTTGGGAAACCCCGAAATTTGAAAAAAGTTAAGACATCTTCCTCGTCTTCCTTTGCTAGTATATAGGTTTTTGCGTTTCAGTCCGCTGGCTCACCTTACGACGACCAAGCGACAGCCGGCTATCGCGCTGCTTTTGTCTTTATATTGTGCCTCGAATCACGTATGTTCGAAGGTTTAAATAAATTTTAAATTACAATCTCTTATTAATGTTTTGTCTCACAGAGAATTAAAAAATGCTTCAAGTTCATTTTGCAGTTTTCGTCAAACAGTCACATCGCTATTTTGACCAACTCATCTATTGGTAGATTAGGTAACTGAAGATATATTATAATATTTGAAGCTCCTTGTGTCAAAATTCCACCTTTAGCAGCCAAATCCACGTAAACTTTATTTATTTATTTAAAGGTTACGCTGAAAATGGCCCTAACCAAGTCCCTTATTACGTGGAAATTCCCTTCTAGATTGAACTTGATACGAGCAATGTCGTCTATTCTTACGTCGGCCGACACCTGACGTCCGCCGGAAGTTGCGCGCGCGCAGGTGTCGGCCATTTCTAGCCGAGACGTTTCCGCTTTCTCAATGGACGCGCGATGGCCGCCATTTTCGCTTGGGTTAAAATAACAGCGAGGTTTTCAGCTTTGTTGAGAGGACACATCCGTTTGAATTGTTTTTTGCAGGTGTAGGCATTGAAAAGGAAGTTTATAGCCAAACAGGCACTTCAGTAAATATTATTTGAATATGAACCCAGACTTTCATAGTCTATACTTTACTCTTTGACTCAGTCATCTTAACGGAAACTTTTAACATGATTGTAAACCCTCCAGAGTTAACATTTTTTTCAATTATCTGTTCTACACATTTTGACCGTACACACACTTTTCTATAGAACCGCTGATTGTGCCTTATCCAGCGATAAAAACCTTTTGAACTGATAGCGTCACGATGTCTCTAAAGTAATGGAAAGTAACTACTTATTTTTATAATTTCTATTAATTATGTTGTTTTACCAAAGGTACAACCCCATTTTTATATGTTTTATAGGTTTTTGATACACGTCTCGTAAAAAGTAATGACATTTGACTCAAATACATTTCTCATATTTTCATCAACAATTCTTAAAACCGCCCATATCTCTATACATTACACTAGCGGTCTCCTGCGGTTTCACCCGCATTTTTCGTTACTGCTCCGTTCCCGTGGGTCGTAGCGTGATGGTATATAGCCTATAGCATTCCTCGATAAATGGGCTATCTAACACTGAAAGAATTTTTCAAATCGGACCAGTAGTTCCAGAGATTACCCCATTCATACAAACTTACAAACTTACAAACCTACAAACTTACAAACTTACAAATTTTACCTCTTTATAATATTAGTATAGATTAAGACAGACTGCTGCCAAATATCCTGAAAACAAAGGTCTCACCGACCTTCCCTGCCGCTAACAAACCAAGGTCTTCGATCAAAGAGCTACAGTATGGTAGCTTTCAAAAGGCTATCAATTTAAGTTCAATCGTCTGAAATATGGCCTTTATAGCCCGCTCTGGCTTTTGTGTCGGAGTTTATTGATTCGGTGAATCGTCGTGTAATGGGCTTTTAAGAAAGCTTTTGGGTATTTACGATTTAAGGATAATTGTAAAACTATTATGGGGAAATCTTTAGTGAATATGCTATGAAACCGTTGTGCAATAGTCAGATACTGTGTTGAGAGTTGCATGATTTCATGTTGTGTTGGTCCCTGCCGTCATTCGTAAGTACTTAGAGCTTTAAGACAGGCGTTAAGGTTAGGTAGTCAGATAGTCGAAAGTTTGACAATCTGACAGTGAATCTGATAGTGTTCCTGTGGTCGTCAGATAGGCAGTTGCTAGGTAAATCTGTAAAACACGTATTTATTCGGCTTCAGTTAGACTGGTTACTAACCCTAATGCGGCTGAAAAAAGCTTGTCAGATGATGCAAGTTTTGTATGTTACCGCAAGAGTTTTACTGTTGCTACATTTTGTTGATTGCATATCATTATCAACAGTGATCTCAATTTATAAAAAAAAAACAATGTAACCATTGACCTGAACCCCATTAATCTAACAACCTAAAAATCTGTCTACATGACGCTCGGAATGACGTAAAATTCTCGTATATTTACGGATCTCTTCAAAATCTCATGTTTTTATTGAATCCACGATCTACCACATACTGCACCTGACCCAATTACATACAATGTTTCTCTATTTATTTTCATAATACTGAAAATAAAATATATTCAAGGTTTCACGTCAAAAGTTAGGTCATACAAATATAAACAGAACTAAGTAGTTGTAATGTTCCTAACACATGGTTTGTGGTGGCTAGAGTAAATGAATAGGTATTTTTTTTTTTTTATTCGGCTTCATATGACTTTGTGATATTTTACAGTTGGACAAAGAAATGTACTGCAAACTGCATTTTATTAATCCATACTTACTAATATTATAAATGGGAAAGTGTGTCTGTCTGTCTGTCTGTTTGTCTTTCTTTCACGGCAAAACGGAGCGACGGATTGACGTGATTTTTTAAGTGGAGATAGTTGAAGGGATGGAGAGTAACATAGGCTACTTTTTGTCTCTTTCTAACGCGAGCGAAGCCGCAGGCAGAAGCTAGTATAAATATATACAATACAGTTGTTAGGGGATATTTGCTGTTTCAGCATTTATTTACTAATCTGTTAAGATTTAGCAACATGATCTGGACCCTTTTACTACCACTGTAACTTCGGTGAAAAGGTGCGTCTCAGTTTCTTTAGTGGACGACAATAGTTTTAATGTATTTAAATTGTTAATTTCCAATTTTCTTAATAAGTAAGTTTACTCACACTTTGTTTCTTCTCTGTTTCTATAAGCGAGAACCTGTTATTGGCTTAACAGTTACTATTTGATTGTTATTCTAGATGTATTTAGCTGTAGGTCTTCCATGCTCTAAATAAATAAATAAATTTAGGCTGACTAATATTTATGGTTTAGAAGTTGCGCCTAATGTAAGTGGAAAAGAACTGAGAAATCTCTGTATAATAAATATCTTCGGTCAACACACACACGGCTATCTGATCCCAAGCTAAGCAGAGCTTGTGTTATGGTGACCAGACAAGTGATATACATACTTATATAAATTGCAAATACATATATATTATAGATAAATTACACCAAGATACAGAACAAACAATCATGCTCATCACACAAAGTTTGTCCTGGGTGGGAATCGAACCCACGACCTCCGGTACAGCAGTCAGGGTCACTAACCTCTAGACCAACAGGCCCGTCAAATGTATATTTATAGAGAACTTCCCAGTCCTTTTCCACTTCCACTATAAGTAATCAAATCGTATAGTTGAAAATTGGTTTCTGGTGGTATTTCTTTTCAACGTCTTTTCAGCTATGTGCGAACATATAAATCTAATGATTTTTTTAAATTTTTGAACAACGATGGAAAATCCCCCTCATAATAAAATGAGTCACAAAGCGCCACCAAAATGGTCGTGGAAAAGATGACGATGATTTTTTTTTTTGGTTAGTGGGAAATCATCAAATGACTGCTCCCGTCCTGGGTGCGGCGAGAGGGCGTGTCAGACTTTTACTGACTAAAACCCACTCATGTTCCTTCGGTTGCCCTTTATGTTCCAGGGTCACGGTAACTATTATAAACATTCCGCAACCAGATGACGATGATCCACAATGGAAGGAATGATACTTAATCAAATCTCAGTCTTACTCACCTACGTGCAGGTGATGAAAACAAATTAATCTAATTAGGGCAGTAATAAGAGCTGCTTAATTAAATAAACGTGAACAATATTATGACTTGGCACTGGATGGTAGATCATGCGGATGTGTCCAGCTGCTGCGGTTTTGTAGAAATAGGCGAGTAGATATTACTATGTCTGTGTAAGTACACTATGTCTAAATAAGCTCTGCTTACATTTAAAGAGTTTAGGAATTACAATCTACTGTTTCATACATTATTGTTTGCATAACTTATAATTTATAGATTAACAGCTGTTTTTTTTTTCTCACATTAGAAAAGGATACTCCATCAAATGTTTTAGACAAATAAAAATTAGGTACAAACCAAGTACATCTACAATTACAATTGATTTATTAAATTAAATTAGTTTGACAGACATATAGACGCGATTTTATGTGTAAAGATTATTTAGACGAAATCTATTAGATTTTAGGGTGTTTTACCAAAAATATAAAAGAAGATTTTACTGCAAAAGTTAAAGCTTCATAGTGCAGTAATCTGATCTTACTGCATGTGTCCCAGTAACAAGTCGTTACATGTATTTTAACTGCGACTATTCCAGTTAAATACCTTTCAAAACGAGGTGAATTACCGTTACAATATTACCGTAGCTTCCTTATGTTAAATTCGTAGTTACTAAGAAACTGACGCAGTATGACCTAAAAATAATACCTAGCTATTTGTCCCAATACTGGGCAAAAACCTCTAATACAGATAAGACACGGGTATTTATCACCACACTTGATCAAAGCAGATTGTCAAGTTCAGACTTACAGGTTTCCTTCCTCCTTAGTTATGTCCTAGACAAACTTAAAAAGTTCAAGAAACAAGAAAAGCTACATTGGTCTTTGTCTGATTTTAAACGATGAGGCGGGGCGCCTTAACCACTAGACCACCACGACGAAAGATCAGAAATAGTAAAAAAAATAAGAATAACGTTACAGCATTTATCACACTTAACGAATCTTATATAAAGTGTTTAAACATTTCTCCTCCATTATATTGAGTAGAAAAATCGCTAGTGATTTGTCAACCGTGCCATCGGCATCTACTGTGAAATTATATAGGATTGTACGTTCATATGTTTACTGTCAACATTATTTTGCGACCCCATTTGCTAAATGGTTTGGAAAATGGCCGCCCGCGTTGTTTTTGTACCCTTTTCAAGGTTCCGTAGTCAAGAAAGACTATTTTTCTCTGCGATGGTGACGCTTCTGAGATAAGCCTTAAATATTGCAGATGTTTATAAGCGGCAGTGACCACTTAACATCATCATCATCTGATCAGCCTGTAGACGTCTACTACTGATCCTGCCACAGATAACCAACTAGTCTGCTCCCGCGCGCGTTCATTGCGCGGGGAATTTAATTTAATATTAGGCAATATTTATTTTTATTTTTTATGTTGTGTGGATGTCATATTATTATATTTAAATTTAAATATACTTATATAATTTTATTTTTAATATATATATATATATAAGTGTCCGTATGTGCATCCGTGACATCACTTTTGCACTTCTGGCCCTATCAGAATACCAGCGCTGCGGTATTCTTTTTTTTTATGGAATAATCGCAGCATCATGCTGAGAAAGGGACCGTTTTATTTGGCCTCGCACAGGTATTTTTTCATTTTATTTTTATATAAAATCATGTTTTTTGTTTGTACTATTTTTATTTCCTGTGTGTGTCCAAAATAAATGTTTTTCTTTCTTTCTTTATTTCTTGTCAAAGGCCTCCCACAAAGATTTCCACATAAATCACTCCTGCGCCACCCGCATCGAACGGGATCTAGCGACCTTGACGAGATCGTTGGTTCATCTCGCGGAAGGCCTGCCCTCATTGCGCTTTCCGGTACGCGGTCGCCACTCAAAAATCTTTTCGCCCCAAAAATCACAACTTAACATCACCCACCATTTGATTTAGTCTTATCTAAAACAGTATACTCGAGTAAAAGGTAGTCATTACATAACATATGAATTATAATAGAGATAGGTAGCCAAGTCGGGCTAATCACTCGAGACAATTCAAGTTGCCCTCAGCTGAGGTAGCTCGGGGTTGGACTCTCAATAAGTGGAGTTCAGGCCTATAGAAAACGTCAGGTCAGATGTAAATATTGTAATGCGGCGGATGTCTCAGAATACATAATTTGTTTAGCTTAGTTCGTCAACCGAAGTTGCGTAACATGAGTTTCATGAATTTAAACTCTAGTTGACTCTAATCCAGACATTACTGATCTTAAAGAAACAGGTGAAAAGTAAAAATAACTAAGTGCTTACTAAATTAGATTACTACAAACACATTCATTTTCCGTAGTAAAAGATTACAGTTTTTAAATGGTTTGTTTTGTTACGAAACATACGCTGTACGTCTTTGAAGAGCAATATGAGTGTTGTCAATAAGTGTTCGGCACAGGAAACTGTATGCGTTAATGTATCAAGGTGAGGTTATGAAATAAGCTTCTATTCTAAAATTAGGCTTCTTAGATGTGATTGCGGTTGATCCGGTGCAAAGTGGTGTCAATGTCATAGGGTTTGCGTGCGTAGGTTTTGGTTTAGGTGATAGATATCGATTGAGTCCATACTAATAAAGCTCTCGCTAGGCTGCTGGATGAAAGTTCTGATTAAGAAGACAGTAATCAGGGGCTCCACCGGTTACTTTCTCAATCCCTGACATGTAGCTTCATCAATAAGTTCACCTTGGAATATGTGATTTATATGTAAAAATAAATGAAATGTTCTTCCAAGGAATAACCATCAATGTGACCAAAAGGAAATATACATTTATTGTAATAAGGTGAGACTTAGTAAAACGTTTTAAATATTCTTATACTCGTACTTGTAAAAAAGTTATCAACGTAGGTAGGTATAACTGGAGTATTTCCGAAATATCACAATGTATTTCACTAGCTTGCCCTAATTTTTAGGGCATAAATCTATATCCCTACAGCTAGACGTGTGTTGAAGTTATAGTTTTATATTTTCAAACCGTAATTAAGGAAAATCTTATTAATATTTTCACACTAACATTTGTACTTCACCTACATAATGTTGTCAACTTTCTATTAATTTCCACAACAAAAATAAACAGTGGTTGTGACCGCGTCGGTTTGCAATCACCGCGAAGGTCCGAGTTTAGATTGGAAAATAAAAATAACTGTTTGTTGACGAGGTTAACAACTGACTGACGTGACAACCAGACGACTCAATGAGATGGTTTATTAACTTGCTGAGTTTTTTCGAATGACAAGGCTTCATTATGTTGAATTCTACATTACATTTTGTTCTTATTTTTTGCCCTGATATAGGACTTTTTTATAGTATACCAGTTTACTGTTCACTTAATCTTATTACACAACAATAAACGAAAATTTCAAAAGCTCTGCAGTAATAATAGACAGTTATTACACGTAATAATGTTATGTTAGCTACTCCTAAGACTAGACAAGCTTTCAGTTTGCCGTTTCGTTGTTTCAAAGAGGAACTGTGTCATATATTTTGGCTTAAAAAATATATTCATCTTTCTTTTGTTTATAAATAACCTGTAACCGGAACAAATATACGGCACACCGTCTGACTCGAAGGTGCGAATCGATGCGCGGGCGCCTAAAGCTCAGCTACAAAACTTCGCGGCGTTAGTCGCCCTGCACACTCCGCTCAGAGCACACGCGCCCAAACGCGCCCGCGAACCTCGCGCCAGTACGATCGTGATTATCAAACAAAAATAAACTAAACTTCCAAATAATTTTATAAACAAATATGACCGCCTGATAAATCAAGATGTCGTTTTGTAGAATAACTGGTCGCAGCCGAGGGCTGCCAAAGCCCAATTATTTCCCGCTACTTGCGCCTATCTCGCCGGCTGACGCTAAACGATGCTGCAGGATCACCGGAAAATCTTATGGGCTGCCTTCACACCACTACATTCCAGTACTTCTAACCGCCCGCTCGTCGAAGGCAAAATGCAAAATAACAAACGTATCCGGCGAACTTGGACCGCATCACTACTCACCTGAAATTAATTACGGCAACAGAAAACACGAGATTCTTCCAGACTACAGGTATATTTTCCCTGTACTCGATGGTTCTACCGAAGCGCAAAAATGTTTGATGGAATTGTTATTGGATAAACAAGTGACTGAGGACAAGCGTTACGTGTATACAGTGCAAGAGAGGAGATGCAGCTTGGTGTTCTCCGCTCAGATGGAAGCGGCTGTGCGGGATGGTGACGTCAGAGACGTCATGCTGGCGAAAGACTCCGATACTGTGTTAATCAAAACAAAACATGGTCGTAGTGTCTCTATGGACTTTAAGGATTTCACTGAAGATGTTGAAATGTTTGAAGGCGAAGGACCGAATGCTGAAGTGTTGAAACAAAGAGAAATTGAAGAATTAGAAGAAAGAAAGAAGAAAAGGAAACGTGCGGCTGGGCTTTCTTCTATGAAGAAAATATTTGAAAACAAAGAAAAATTAGCAGAAGTACAAGAGTTAGAGGAAGAGAGACATCGTGTTGATCGAAAAGCGAAAAAAGCCAAATTTGAAGAAATCAAACATGAAAGGCATGACGTCAAAACATTTAGTTATAATAGCTTTGATGCGCACCATATGCGTTCAAAGTCAAGCATTGTTACTTGTTCTGGTGAATGGAGGGATCAAATGCACCCCCTTATCGAGACGTGGGATTGGGAAACGTTTGAAAAAGATATCACTGACGAACATATTGTACCTAAAGCAACAAAATTACCAACGCCGGTAAAAATAACTCCACACCACTGTGATGCGGAAATTTATGAGGTCGACCGTAACATCAGCGAAGTGTCCATACCATTAGAAATCGTGCCTTGTGTTAATCCATTAAAACCAATTAAAACGCGTCCTACGGAATCTGTTTTGAGTGCCGTCAAAGAAATACCTAAGGAACGTTTAACTGATACAGCAGATGTTATTGAAAAGTTAGTGGAAAGTGATAAAGTTGACTTGCTTCCAACTATGGAAAATCTCTCGGAAGTTGTGAAAAATATCAAGAAACGGAAGAGAGAAAAAGTGGCTAAGATATCCGGACTTTCATTAGACATAAATAAGGCGAAAACATTTATACCCGGCCAAGTTGTTAACACGCCACAAGGACCTATTTTTGTACCAGGGCAAACGGTGGAAACGCCTATTGGTCCCGTATTTGTTCCTGGATTAAGCGTAAATACTCCTGCCGGTCCTGGATTGATACCAGGACATATAGTTACCAATGAAAATACAAATGAACCATTTTTCCTCGCTGGTCAAGTTCTACAAACGTCAAACGGTGAAGAATTTGTATGTGGACAAACAATCAAAAACAAAGATGACACATATCGCTTTGCTGAAGGACAAACAGTATTGTCTGAAGAGGGGCTTAAATTTATTCCTGGAAAACTTATTAACACTGGACCTGAAGAAGTTTTTGTACCCGGACAAAGTATTATGACACCGGACGGAGTACAATTTATTCCTGGTCAAACAATAACAGAAAATGGTGCTATTACTTTTACCCCTGGACAAAATGCTAAAATTAACAATGAGTGGCAGTTCGTGCCCGGTCAAGTGCTGCATCAAGATGACGAGTTACATTTCGTACCAGGTGCCACAATTGCTACACCAAATGGCCTTAAATTTGTTCCTGGTCAAACAGTCGCAATTGATGGTGAAACTTGCTTTATTCCTGGTATTACGAAAACGGGAAGTAACAACAAACTAGAGTTTGTTCCCGGTACTACTGTCGAAACCATTGATGGACCTAAGTTTATTGAAGGACAAATTGTACACACCGATTGCGGTGAAAAATTCATGCCAGGCAAAACTATTGTTCAAGCTAATGGACACGTTGAGTTTTCTGTTGCTAAATCTATTGAAGACATCACGTTTAGTGACGGTGCTCCTGTTGGTCTACCAATTGATATAAAGACGTGTTCTCTTTCTGAAGAATCTTTGTACGTATTCGGACATATGGTTCAAACAACAAAAGGGATCGAATTTTATCCCGGCCCAAGAATGCCAAAGTTAGAAGGCAAGATCGTCCCAGGAAGACTTGTAAAGAACGAAGTAAACGAGTCTCGCTTTGTCCCAGGAATGATGGTCGAAGGCATTTTCGTACCTGGCCAAATAGTGTTTACAGAAAATGGAGAACAATTCGTACCGGGACAAGTTGTTGATACGGCCGACGGACCTAAGTTTGTCCCCGGACAAGTAGTAAATACAAAATCTGGACCTAAGTTCGTTCCCGGTCAAACAATACACACAATTGATGGCCCACGCTTTGTACCTGGTCAAATTATAGAAACAAAAGCTGGTCCTACTTTCATTCCTGGCCAAGTTATTTCCACGGAAGATGAAGGGTCAAGGTTTGTGCCTGGTCAAGTCGTTGACACTGAAGAAGGTCCCCGATTCGTTCCCGGTAGAGTCATAGAAACAGACGACAATGGTGTAACATTTATCCCTGGTCAAATTGTACAAACACCGGAAGGCCTGAAGTTCGTTGCCCCTGACCTCACTGAAGGTGATGAGGGACTGGAGTTTTCAGTTCAAAGTTTCGTCGTTACCCCTGAAGAATTGAAATTGTTAAAGGTAAAGACAAACCCGAATGACACTACTTCTACAAAGGGAGAATTGACTATCGATACAAAAATGCTGCGTCAACTCTCTGAAGCTGGAATGTCTATTGGCAGACAAGTACCCGCTGAATTACCGGCTATCAATGTCGTATTGAATCAAACAAAAAATGCAGAAGCTTTAAAAGCTTTTGTCACAGATTTTGGATTAAAAGATGAAGTTGCAAATCAACTAATGGAAGTAATTACTTCTATCATTGAAATGAGTGCTCATTTGAAATCAGAAATACGTGAAAACAATAAAGAAAATGGTTCACCAAATGAAGCTAAAAAGAAGAGTAACAAAAAACGAATGGATATGCAAGAGCACGTTGGCTTTAATGGAGGCAACGGTCAATCTGCTCATCAGGAGCATGTAAAGAACTCGATTGCTGCTGCTGTTCTAGCTGCTTTAGTGACGGCTGAACAGTTTGAAGAAGTTAATAACAGTAACAGCAAAGAAAAGTATCAAATGATTTTGAAGTCTATTGATAGCATCCTAGGAAAGACAATTGATGAAGATCTCGTTTCTGCGATGTTTAATATTCTGCAAAAAGAAGAAGACAAAGAAATCCTTCGTGAAGAAATTATTGAAAACTCCTCTCAGCCAAAGGTTGAATTGATTAAGATTGCCGTTAACAGTGCCTTGCGCAAACATTCCTTTACTGAAGACGATATAATTGAAAAGTTTGGCGACTACTTGAGCAGTGAAAACGAAGTATTAGGTCCAGCATTTAAAAACATTTCGAAGATTGACTCTGGGCTACTTCAGCATGTGCTTGGCCGCATTTCAGAATCTATTTCTTTTGTGAAATCTGACCGCGAAGTTACAGAAACTCTTCAGAAAGCTATAGTATGCGCAGTACAAGAAGCGAGTTCAAAGGAATTGGAAGTAATGTTCCAGGACAAAGACAAAGATAACCTAAAAGAGTTAATCATACAGTCCGTTGGGCTAGCTAGAATACTGGGAATGAGAGATGTTGCCGCTAATTTGATGTCAGTCGTAAATGACGAAGACA
Organism: Athetis lepigone; assembly: GCA_033675125.1. NCBI lineage: Eukaryota > Metazoa > Arthropoda > Insecta > Lepidoptera > Noctuidae > Athetis > Athetis lepigone. Next base: position 1,976,139 of record CM066232.1, on the reverse strand, counting down.
GCATGTCTAAAATAGCGTCTGATCCCACAAGCCTAAATATTCTGAAGAGACTGACCGTCATGCGAAAACTAGCAGATAAGACGCCAAGTTTGCATTCAGCACTTCGAAAACTGGAGACTGACCCAGCACTGGCTCGCACAGATCCTAAATTAAGGGATTTAGTAAGAGAAAGTGCCGCGTTAATGATTGTCCCCGAAGAAACTCCTCTAATGACTTCTGAAGACGTTCCATTGAACTTGCTCGACCCAGAAAATAGCCTTGCAATGGAAGACTTTTTGTTCCAAAGAAGAAAACAAAAAGGCGCATTACTAATCATGAAGAAAGGTTTGCAAGCGGTCGTTCCTCGTGAAGCTAGTCGCGCCGTGTTGACCGGTGAAGTCGCATACACAGTCCTTGACGAAAATGGCATCCGACACTTTGAACCCTTACACGTATTTTCAGCTTTAAACCTCAGTCAACCGACAGCCCATCGTTTTTCAATGTATAGTTGTCCAGTCGTTGACGATGATGACGAAGACTTACAGTCTTTCACTGGGTACTGCAATATAAGTAATAATCAGAAGATCACCAGACTCGGTGGCTGGTCACGCAGATACAGCGGAGTATTATTAGACAGAGAAAATACTAGAAGCCGAATGAATAGTTTAGAAACAACTCCTAGTTATAATCGATATTCTTCTCGTTCAATGTCCAGTTCTAGATCTAGATCTAGTTGTAGTAGGAGTCCACCTAAGGTAATATTTTTGAAAATCCTCGGAATAAATAGTTATTGTGTAAACATATTTTAATGAATGTTTTCTTTTGTTGCAGGTAGAAGATGTTGTGGTAGCATCAGCTGACTATACAGCTGTTGCCGACGATGAAGTATCGCTAAAAGCTGGCGACATTGTAGAAGTTCTCGACACCAAGTCAGCCCTCGGATCAAAGTGAGTACATATTTATTATTGGCATGAGATTTACACAACTGTGCCCTCATTGATGTATTTCGTAAATAAACTGTACAGATATGCGTGCGATGTGAAACTGATCGTTATCCCAGCTCTTAACTCGGTTACCGAAATAATATTTATTTAATAGTTTCTGCACACGCTATAATCACTTGTAGTTAACATTCATCCAACTTCATATATCTTATGAGCGACAGAATTTTATTGTGTCAATTGATTAATTTGGTTTAAATCGTATTTAACTGTCATAATATTATCATCTATTTTTAAGTGTGTTCCCGTTTTCATAAGACTGATAATACCATTCGTTGCTTGATTATTTACATCATATGTACTTTCGATCTAAAAATCCTTGTAACACCACATGTTACTCCTCTAAGTCATAAACTACTGTCAGTGGCTGAAACTTTCACTGCAGTAACAACCGTAACACGATACACCTAAACTCCACATGCTAAACATAACAAGCCAAAGCTGACAGGTCGAAGTGGCAGTATCATATTCGCCGGTAGAAATATGTTGCGGAAGGAGCATAAATGTCAAGAATGCATTTTAATAGCTCCAATGCGTCCAGCATTCCTCCTGTGACTTCGATACTGTGTAATTTTAGCAACGGGTTCGTTGCACCGCCGTTTGCGCAACGCACTATAATATATCTTTATTTACACGGTTGTTTTTTTCTTCCCACATTTGTACACATTAATCTCCATTATCATTTCGACGCCTTTGAATAACGACTTCTGGATTTAATCGAAGGGACAGCTTGTTGCATCGCGGGATTTGGGTTACGGTTCCGAAGGATAAATTATTTCAGAAGCTCAATCATTCTGTCGGAAACTAAATAAGCCGTTTTTATATACCTTTCTAAATTTAAAAACAGACGTATTTGTAAACAGAACGATGCACTCGGCTGCTTAGTCTCTAACACCTCAACCAAAAACCATAATCATCATTCTAAGCCTCAACAACCATAAAACCACCTCATTGATAACCTCTAAACAATCACTTTCCACCACAATAATTATTACCATCTCACTGCATTCACAATCACCGCTGAATACGTAATAAAAGAAAACATTGTTGATGCAGGTACAGAGGCCGCGTATATTGTTACGAGAATCATTTCTTCAAAACCAGAGGTCCATACATGGACTATGTGTTTAGCGTTCCGACCTACAAAATGTACTATCATTGATTCTGAAGACGGAAGATCGGACTCATGTTGCATTGTATATAATCTTCGCTTGCATATCGTCATTTATGTTGTATTTATCATTTTATGTTGTGATCGACATATTACTTTATTGTGATAACTTTTGTATCATTACGCCGACATGGCTTTACACATTCATATGTTATATGTTTAAACGTTTGTGTATCATTTAGGAACTTATGTAATAAAGTTAATAAAGTTCTCGGAGTTTCTTTTCAAAATAGATTGCTTTAGGTATGTTAGTGAACAATTTCATTATGTATATGTATATAATTCCAGTATCGCTCATATTTAGTTCATGTGCTATGTATGATATTTGACAGTCTGATCGGACTACATCAACATTGCACACGACGAAACGCCAACACATTTTATTGAATATAATTCTAGAATGTGTTATTTTATGATTTGAATTTATGATATAGCTCACTTGATGGTAAATGGTTGTCCTATTTGAAACTAACATAAATTAGGCAAATGTAATGTATCTAGTTATAAATAATTCTGGTTACTGCTCTATCATCAAAGATAGAAACAGCTAAACGTGGAATATTACATATGTATACTTTTAAACCTAACATATCTTTATATTGATGTGTATAATATCAGCATAGTCTGTTTTTGAGCCATTAAGACCTTGCCCTTGGATATTGTCAAGTCTAAAGGTTTATTTAGTTTTGAAGAAAACTTCTTGTGTACCTATATTTAATATGATACATGTGGATACAATACAATAAAAGCACCTTCGAGTTACTATTTAAGGGATAGATATTTGAGCACTTGTGATAGAGTATAAATAAATGTTAGTATATTTAGATGATTTTATTATTATTCTAAGTTGTCATAGAAACACACATTTCCCGCGTGTTTGTGTCTCCCCAACAATATTTATGAGTGACTTTGCCCAGTAATATAGAATTCTTTGTGAGAATGAGTCACTGAGTTACGTGGAATATTATATTGAAAACAACTCTATAATTTTAAATGTTGTGTCATCTACTATACAGTACTTGAAAAAAATCTATAAAATCAGTAATATATGTACAAACTATAAAAGAATATGAAATTAGCCCCATCAAGAAATAAAAGAGTAAAAACATAAAAGCATTAAAATTTAAGATTTCAAAAGGCCGTCAGGTTTACATTTATAGGACTCCATAAAATCCAGAAAATCCCACATAATACTGCCATTGATTCTTAGAAATCTTGTGGCTGGAAATTCCAGCATTCACTATAAAACCATAAAGATACCTATGATGATAAATCTAGGAAAAACCCCGGACAAAGCCACAGGCCAGGCACTAGGTGCTGGCTTGGTGCCAAACACACTCGTCCAGGTAACAGTTTGGCAAAGCCACTTACAATATTTTATAGCGTCATATCAAATAGTTGGTACTTTAAACACGTCACTGTAATGGGCTTTTTGACGTATAGCTATTTTAATGTTTACATGAAAATTAATTGTTATAATTTTAGTAATTTTTAATTAATTGTTAATCATGGTTGCATAAGTTTCTGATTCTTGGTGTTAAGGTAGACACAGTACCTAACGATTCTACGATGTTATAACGCCTAAAATTTAAAATAGAACCTTAAAAGTTTCCAGATAGACCTACACACTTACACATTCCACGTATAGGCATTTTAGAGTCGTCAACGAGTCAGCCAGAAAATTGAAACTGATTGCGTCGATCTAAACAAGTTTCCATGGAGAAGAACATGAATTAACACCAACCCAGTGGAGGTGGTTCTTATTCATGAGTGCGTAAGAAGTAAATTTCTAAAAGATATACTGTGAATATCGAAAATCAAAAAAGTCTATAACATTATTTATTTTATTAAACCATATACAGGCACTTTTGAATTGTCAACAAGTTCATCTGACAAAAAGTTGAAGCTCGGTTTGCTCGTTCCTAAACAGCCGGTTTCTATGGAAAGAAACTCCATGCATTTATATAGCTTATATGAAAGAATTTTTTTTCTAACTCTTCCACGATTCGGAAAATCGAGGGTACGAAGAAACTTACTGCATGAGATAGACTTCCAAGTCTCTCTATGCTAACTAGGTATAAGAAACTAACCTTACCCAACCCAATCAGTGAAACAAAACACATCATGTCCTTGCTGACTGACGTTCGTAAACATCCTGAACGAGGTTCCCTTGTAATGGCCTACTTTGATTTCCCAACTGATTTATAGGATTGTGTCTTGTGATTTCAAACGTTCAAGATCTGGTGAATGATTTATGCAAAGATGGGAGTTATTTCCCACTTTATACACTATGGTAAAATTGTGTTTTGTAAACTGCCTGGGCAAAATTGAGAAAGTTGAATGAAGCTTCAAAAACAAAAAATGGGATAATGCAACAAAACGGCCCTAATAAACAAAGTTTCAATCTTACACGAAGTTACAGCTGCCCTCGATCCATCAAAACAACACCTAAACATCCACAAATAACTGCAATACAAAGTAGTGAAACTAAACCAGCGTCTATTATAATTATATTGTGCAAGTTTATTAAAGGGAGGTGGTCCAACAGTTATGACTTAACCCCGATACGAACTGTGTCGTATTGACGTCACGCCGTTTCTAGGACAACCCGAAATAACCGCACACGCCAACTTAGGATGTACACTGTGCCTTAAATGACTGCTGAACAGTTTGACGTGAGCTGGCGGAGAAACAAAATTAAAATGAAAATGTGTCAGCTACCTTCTGACCCAAAAGTGGAGGAAAATTTGCCAGATGAGTAGGTAATAAACCTGAAAAGATGAAGGAAACGGTGTTGACGCAATTACTTGCCTAATTAGAAATGTAATAAAAATAATTCTAACGTGTTACTGTCCCAACGTAGAGCAAAGGCCTCTTCTAATATAGAGAAGGCACGAGCATTATTTGGCCACACGTGGTCAAGACGAATTGGTGGTTTCAGACAGCTACATTATATTTTATAGGTTCAGGTTTCATCACGACTTTTTCCTATACCGAAATCAGCACTTATTAGTAAAAGGAAAACATTTTTTTTCTTACTATTCTTTTACTCCTCTGTAGATCTCCTACTTATAAAACAATAGAAGCCAGAGTGAAAATGAAACGTAAACATTGGAAAGCGAGACGTTTGTAAACTATTAAAGAAACTACGACGATTATAGAACTCGCTGAACCAATAGAGTTAAATCCAGCAACTGAACTAATAGTTAATCCACGACCCATGACCCAGTTGCCCGGGCTATAATAACAACTAGTCTTATTTTTAACTAGCTTCAGCCTGCGACTTCGTTCGTATGCAAGTCAATAATACCATAAATTATTTACGCAATACTGTTGCTTTCGATTAGTGAAAAAATGTTTGTAACAGGTAACCGAAATTCCAGAGGCTCTTTCTTACAAATGATCAAAATTACATCTTTATAAAAGTAAGCATATGGGTCGTACGTCGTACACCCTATAATACTCGTATTGCAAATTCCGATTAATGAACTTATACAACTATAATGAAAAGTACAAAAACTAATCTTGACCTAATCTAGGGCCCTAATCTGCTATTACAATAGATAGTAATAGCAGACTAGGGCCCCTGGAAAGCATCCTTGTCAACAATCAACAATCAAACTCAGACACAAAATAGAAAAGTATCTAAGATACGCATACCTGCTAGCTGATTATAATGCTATCCAAACGACTTAAGATTTTATATTTTTATAATTCCTAATTCAAATCCAACTAGTCATAACACAATTAGAGATGGTGCAAAATATATTTTTGATGTAAACATTTTGATATATGGAGCATATAATATAGACGTTCAGTACAACGACTTCTAAAGAGATCATTATAAATAGCCACGGATCAATGTCCGTCAAGTCGACATCATCATCTGTGTCATTACGCCCTTAATAACTACATCAGTGGAGAATCTAGGATGAATAATGTTCATAATTAAAGAAATTTAACAAACTTGTCAAAGCTAAGTATTTTAGGATGGTTGAAATTATGGGGACAATTAGAGATACCTCTTTTTGGATTTCAGGTTTCATAGACTTACTCTTCTGAGTCCAAGTAAGAGGAGTGGTTTGTTTAGCGGACTTTAGCTAGTTTTGTTTGTATCAGGAAATGTAGCAGCCGTTTCTACTATCGATCCATATTAAAGTTTGCTCACAAATTCAGTTCCCTTTAAAATAGTAGTACTGAATGTAGGTTCTGCCCCCTTACCATGACGTTTAAAGTAAGATTGATTTAGTCCTGTTGCAGGAGTGTGCAAGTGATAGCGTTAGACACGTTGTCTAGCGCCATCTCTTTCCCACTGAAAGTAATATCAAAGTAATACTGCTATAAGGGCTTGTAGTACGCCCCCTGATACAACCGTCATGCTCATGTTCGCAGCTGACATTTGAGATTGGTCATCTTTAAACTGTCATAGTTATTTTTTTTATTCTTATGCCTAAACCTAAAGAGTGTCCATGAAGTTTCTTGCGGGTTCCTGGCCAACCTAAAATCCTGGATTAAGCAAATATATTCAACTTTCTGACTATCTGATAAACTCTGATCTGGCAATTGATGTGCCTGCAAAGGATCTAAATAACCTATTGTCATGGTTTTGAAGCAGAATATATGTGAAAACTGTGAAAAGATCTTACCTTGACACATAGGTAAAAACAATTTAGAATATAAAGAGCCTCTACCTTTATCTAAATGGATAATAACTATTGGAATAGATAGATCCACTATCGATATCTATACAGTTTGTTCAGTCTGCCTCGCTTACTCCAGATATAAATTTCATTTTTTTAAAACATGAAGCTTCTACGCCAAAAAGATCCCAATGTCTTGCCAAGACATCCGATAAAACTCGAGTGTCACATGATGCAACCCGATCCCAAACCCTGACAGTGAAATGCCCAACACTTCGTGTCACTCCACTTTTAACTACAAGAGAAACGAGACGACACGTCACGACCTTGCCTGTCATGAGACGGGCATTACTTATAATAAAATATTGCCTGTATTGTTTGTCAAACTGAAACCGTTAATCAGAGTGTTTTATGAGTATCCGAGGATGCACGTTACCATGAAACAGGCCTCACTGATGATTTAGTGCATTAACTTCTTATATTTCAAGGGAATCCCTGATATGAGTTTGATTCGTTGAACTCCAATAATAATAACACCAGCCTGTAACTGTCCCACTGCAGGGCAAAGGCCTCATCTCATACAGAGAAGGCACGAACATTGATCACCACGCGCGTTCAAGGCGAATTGGCGATTTCGGACTTATAGCTACAAGTCCAGGTTTCCTTATGATGTTTTCCTTCACCAACGTCTGTGATGTCCAAGATACATTTTAGAAAGTACATATGAATTGAAAAAATCTTTTATATTTAGGTACTTACCTGGATTTTAACCCATCGCCCGCCTCTCATTCAAAAGGTACAACCTCTAACCACTAGACAATCACGACATAGAACTCCAACAGATCTTCGAAAAAATAGATGGTTTTAATTAAATACACGAGTTATCGAGCGGTCTAGTTAAGTATGCAAAATGGTAGTGTAGGTAACATTTTCACACATAAGATTTAAAATAGAGAGATAAGCTTAGCACCATATAAAAAATATAGAGTCGAGATTATATATTTTTTAAACTTATCATAAAACCGCCTCGTCAGATGAATGCCATGCACTATTTAATGAAGCTTAGCCTGACAGAAGTTAGCATTCAAGCTGATTACGGTACTAAAAAAGAATGAAATAAAATGATTTAAAAAGTTACCTCTAGGTAAGAACACTTCTAAATCTTATAGTAAAAGTTAGTTGTGTTCTTTTAAATATTAATTCAACATTTCTAAGTATGATTATACATACATATTCTATACTTACCTCATATAAATAAATAAACATACCCACGTGCAAGTGAAAAGAATTTTCCCTGAAACTCATTTGGCATGCTTATCCAATTTATTCTCAGCAATAACTGTTTTAAAAGATTTTTCTTCTTAAATTTTCAATAAGTGAATCAGCTGGTTATGCACACGGTTCTTGCATGTACTGTGATCCAGTCCAATGTACTGAATTACTGATGCTGGCTACTCATCCTTCTCGAGAATAGTAGGACATAGATTGTTGTTATAATAAATACTGATAAAGAGGAAAATGTCACACTTGAAGTAATCTGGAACACTAATATTGCAACGAATCTGATGTTGAAGCTAATAGCTAAAAGTTAAAATGAATTGAGAATCAAACTTAACAGAAATGAACAACGGTAATCAAATTTGCAAAAACTGAAGCAGGTAATATATGTCGCAAGGATTTATAGAATTTAAAGAAATACATAAAAATGTCGAGAAGTAGAATCACCCTTTAACCATCAAGTGATTTAATCATGAAATTCCCTGACTCTAGAAATACCCTATACGTTACGTACTTCTCTTGAAGAGACACATTGGCGCTGATTCTCTTGTTCACAAACATAACTAAATTTAAGTTAAATGCATCTTTCTCTTTCCAGTTCTTGAAGAAAAGGACAGAAGATACATTTTAGTTTCATCCTGTCAAATTAGACAGCGCCTGAAGAAAATTGACGTATATTTAGACGCCATGCTTTTAAAACGCGTCTAAATTATCTATGGAGTGTCTAAATTTGACAGGACTTAACTAATATTTTATCTTCTGTCCTTTTCTTAATTAAATGGAAGGAGAAAGATGCACTTAACTTAAATTTACGTTAGTTTGTAATAAGAGAATCGGCACCAATATCACAAGTTTACTGCAAAGAATCTACACTTCTACAAAAACAACAACAACTTTCTTCTTTATGTAAATCCTTGCGTGTAAACTAACCACCATTTCATCCAATAACATGCTCCCTACCCGTCCAGGAGACAGCTGGACCCAGATCTGGACATCCAGGCCCTGGCAACAGAACTCCTGGACGCCTCGGCGGCGAAGCACAAGCTAGCTGTACGACCCAAGAAGAACCATCCTAGGAAAAAGGCTGCTACCAAGACTGAAAGAAACGGAAGGTAAGATGGCTGAATTGTATTAAATGGTACTTTGCAGGATTTTATTGATATTTGTGCCTAATTAAGTATCATAGGTTTGTAAAAACACCAAAACAAAAGAGCGTAAAGAGGTATGGTGATTCATGTTTATAAGTAGCATTTGAAAAAAATTTGCAACGACATTCATATAATTCCAGGGTTACTCAATTTTCCTTCGTTTAATTATTTTAGAATGGTACACGATTAAAATATTGTAACTGATAAGGTCATACTTCCATTGTCTAGTTGCTAAATTACGACCCAGTTTAGATATAAGTGCCCTTTCTACATCGGACATTTTATCTATTTCTACTTTTTGACCGAAATGACCAGATTTCGTTTTAAATAGTGTGCGCTGTCAGAACAATTCTTATGACGTAGAGGTATAATCCTACACAACAGATACTTCCATTAGTATAATACATACACGAACATATATTTCCCTTTAACTTGGCATCAACTCCATGGAAGCCAAAGAACAATCAGACATTTTCTAACACCACATTAAAGAACTACAATAAAGCCAATAAAATCCCCACAACTAAATCACTACCAATTTCTCATGAAGTTACAAAGAAATAGAAGTAAATAAAATCATTTGGCGTAACCGTGTTAACAGCGGGACATGTGTTTTTTCAGTATGTAATTTAGTAAATAATTCAGTCGGGCTATTACATAACAATGATGTATATTAGTGCGTCGGTTAAAAGCTTGGCGACCTCATTACGTGCTGTTACGAAATACGCGATTCGCGAAAAGGCGCGCTTAGAAAATTCGCGCGATGTCGCTTGGGTATTTTCTCTCTTGTAGAAAAACTGAGGTTAGTTGGTATTGCAATAAAAAGGGCTTTCGAATTATTGTTTGTCCAATTGTATAATTTGAGAGTAAATAAAAACAATTGAGAGTAAATAAAAACAAAGCTATATATTTTTATTTTAATAAGTTGCTGTACAAAGAAAAATTTCATTTGAAATCTCGTCCGTAAGCTCCGAAGCATTTTATCTAGTTATTCTTTCATGTTATAAGACATGCTGTTAAGGATACTTGTGATAATGCTACTATTTACTAAGTCGTACAAAAATAAGTTCTAGACTAACATGAAACAAGTACAAAACGGGTTAAAAATCTTTATTATAGTTGGTTCGTACGGCCGGTAGGTTCGTATTATATTTTTAGAGCAAATCAGCTTCTGATTGATTCAACAATCGAACACACAGTCATCTCTACCCGTTTGTATATATTTAAGTAACGTCTAGCCGTCATTGACAGCCTAGTAATGGTTTCCGCTCCAAAGTCTTTGACATAAAAATATGAGTACAAGAGTTACCACTCCACTATATCGGTCAAGATCCGGACATGACCGACCCTGGACCATGCAGTTTTTAATAGTTTGCCCTCATTAAAAATGAAGATTCCAGCTTTGATTTTATTTATTTGATTGCTAGCAAGCTTTGCAGAATATTTATATTTGTCGGCTGGTTATTTTCTTGCGTGTGGAGTTTAAATATTTGTTGTAGCTGAATCTGTAATAAAATAAAAGTGACCTGCCGAGTATTAAAGACGGCTCTCGTGCATTAGGTTCTCGTGCCGAAACCGGGCCGAAATGTGACTTTTTCAATTAATATGTTAAGCATAGCATTGAATAGCATTCGTATGTTATTCATATTATAAGTTTATCTACAACATAACTAACTAGTGCCGACCCACAGAAAACACGTAAAGAGCCGTTAGACTAGTTAAAAGCTAGAAAAACTGATCAATTGAGACGTGCTACCAAGTAATTAGTATTGTGAAATTCTGTTTGTTAGACGGTCCATGTTATGGGCTCTCAAGCTTTTTTCAATAATGTTGGAAAAAAGCTTGAGAGATAATGATGAGTAGCTGGATCTAAAAAAATAGAAGGGTCAACTTCAATTGACGGGCCTGTTGGTGTAGTGGTTAGTAGCCCTGACTGCTAAGCCGGAGGTCGTGGGTTCGATTCCCACCCAGAACAAACTTTGTGTGATGAGCATGATTGTTTGTTCTGTGTCTGGGTGTAATATATCTATAATATGTATGTATTTATAAAATATATAAGTATGTATATCAGTTGTCTGGTTACCATAACACAAGCTCTAAGCAGAGCTTTACTTGGGATCAGATAACCGTGTGTGAGTTGTCCCAGTATAAAAAAAAAACGAATAACTCTGTTTCTTCACAACTTTCCTGTTGCGCCATTTTCGAGCTACTGTCTGTCTATTTCTGGTTGCACTTGATTGGCATATTTAATTCTAGTGACGTTTCGTTTGTTTTTGCTAATCACATCGCGTTTACTTATTATTTTTCTATCAATCCTACCTAGATGTTTATCTACAGTAATGAAAGCAGTAACTGTTGTGTGAGCGGTCGAATGAAAGACGATGTTTTTAAAATTATTGTAGAGTATTATGCGTATTCATATGTCCTGCCTCTTACTGATAAAATAAAAAAATATACCCATAATGTTAAACAATTTTGAACTGTAAAATAAAAAGGCTTATTTCCAAAACCCAGGGAATGGAATCGTAACAAAGATTTGTCCCAAAAGCCCTCTTTGAAAATTTTCTGATTTCCAAAATCCCACCTAAAAATATTGGGAATAAAAAAAGGCATTGTCGTTTCCGATATATAATTGAAAACTTTCGCAAAGTCAAAAAACAATCATAATTCATCGTAAATAATCGGTAGTTGCTTCAGCAATCGATATTTACGGCTCAATATCAATGATAAATAAATATGCTTTTAAGCTACAGTGAAGAGTTTGAAGATTATAGTAGGTACTACAAACAGATAATGACACAGATGCGTATTTTCCCCATAACACACTGCGTAATGCTAACTGATAAAAACCAGACGGCCAGTCGCCGTGCGCAATGGACGCCTGGATCTCAATGAGGAAAGGATTGATACGTATATTCTTTTAGGCTGTATAAGTATACCAGCCCGCGACTTCGTCTGCGTGGAATAATATTCCCCGTACCCGGGGGATTTCCGGGATGAAAACTATCCTATGTCCTTTCTCAGGTCCCAGACTATATCTGTACCAAATTTCATTCAAATCGGTTTAGTGGTTTAGGCGTGAAGAAGAGACAGACTGACAGACAGAGTTACTTTCGCATTTATAATATTAGTGCGGATAATAACTAACTGTCCTTCACGGTTTCCCCATTTTTTTTTATATTTTGAGACAACTCACACCATTTGTTAATTGATTCCAAACGAAGCAAAGCTTGTGCTTTGTTAACCAGACAACTGATGAACATTAAGTAATTTATAAATACATACATATTATAGAGACACCCAAACACAGAACAAACAATCATGCTCATCACACAGTTTTTACTGGGTGGGAATCGAACCAACGACCTCCGGTTTAGCAGTCAGGGTCACTAACCGCTAGTAGGCCTGTTTTGTTATTACTGCTCTGCTTCCGTTGGTCGTAGCATGATGTTACAAAAAGATTTTTTAAATCGAACCTGTATTCAAATCAGTAGTTACTGGTATTCTAAACAAACAAACAAACCCTTCAGTTATATAAAACTAAGTCTTGAACTGCACTGTAACCCAGTGGCGTAACTGTAGGAAATAAAACCAGCAAAATGACCCCGGCTGCTAACTGTCCAGTGGAGACCTCGAACTTTCGAGTTGATGGCAGCTATAGAGGTCTCAAATCCATGTCAGCCAGGGGAGTCGCTATGGGCGGGGCGGTGCAGTGCACTGGGGCCCCGATGAAATTCCAGGGGTATTGAATATGAGTTTGTTACAGGCCTCTGACGGGAACTACACTAGGCTAAAACCTTCGTGGCTAACACCCAAACTGATTTTTTCAATTCCAGTAAAATAATGTAGTCACCACAAAAGCTCAAAACGCAAAATGCTTACAGCAACTTTACAGTACTTACAGAAACTATCTAAAGTTCAAGGAGAACTAGAATCGATTCTAACTCTCCTAAGACTTTAGGTATAGATCTTTCGGGGTTGCGGAATGTTTATAATAGTAACCGTGACCCCGGAACATAAAGGGCAACCGAAAGAACATGAGTGGGTTTTAGTCAGTAAAAGTCTGACACGCCCTCCCGCCGCACCCCAAAAAAAGGTATAGATCAAAGCCGAAAGGTATTTTTGGATAAACAACCGGCACCGAAATCGTGGCTTTGCAATGAACAAAGCACAAAGTAATTTCTTCTACTTCCTACAATGTTCTTTTACTTAGGGTCGATGCAGCACGTTTTTTTATCTTTGAATCTTCATCTCTACACATTCATACTCAAAATCCTATTAGCCACATACATTTTATCATACGTACAAGCTTATTTAGATTCTAGTATTGCATATTAAAACCGCTTATAGGATTTTGATATGTAGTACAGTCCAGGAATCTTGTGAAAGCGCCAGGCCAGGTGCGTTGGCTAGTCTTCATAAAAGTAATCAACATTAGTTGTGACAAATATTTCCTTTCCAACCGTGTTGCAATGCTTTCAATATCTGTCAAAACGTCAAACTCTTTATAATACCTTCTCCAAATAAAATGATAATCACAAAATTTTGAATATATTATTACTTTCATGTATTAGTAAACTATAATAGGTACTTTACTCAAGTAAAATTTGGGTCGACACGTTTTCTTCAAAGTGTTTCTAAATCTCTATTAACATGAATTTATAAGAAAGAGATACACATAAAACATTCTTAGTACTCTCTACTTCTCATAATTTTATAGTAATGTCTATATCATAGTGATAATCTGGCTCCATGCCAGATTCAGCTTCCTATTAAATATTCCATTTGCCCAATTTTGTCCATAATTCATGAAGTTTTCTACCTTCATAACAGAGAAAACGCTTTGGAAAATTTTGGCCGCTAAACGTAAGATCAAAAGGCCTTCAAAATTGTCCTCATTCTATAATGTTTACACGAGAAGTGAAGCTATCACAACTTTTTAGAGAATGAATGATGTATGCTATCGTGTCAATAACCCCTTGATCAACTAGGAACTACATTCGACCTATAAAAACAACGATTATAACAACATACACATTCCGGTTATAAGCTAATGTATCATAAACAACTCAAGCGCGTAAATCTTAACAAAATGAAATGCATTTTAGTGTTGCATAAATAATCTCATTACTTCAATACTTTATATTAGGTCAACGTCCTCATGCTTGAGAAAAAAAACTCGTAACTACATAATCATTTTGCGGATACGTGAGCACCCACCAGTTTCAGGCGACCTGCCAACTTGTATGAAGTTTGAGTGACTCCTCATTGTTACAAAACATCACAGAGGAAGGCAGAGATCAATGTAAAGTGGTTTTAAATATTGGCGTGGTGGCTGCTCTTAAAATATTCTCGGTACATTATTAGCATTATTAAGATGGGTTGCACACCCACTCGTGGACAAAACGTTCTGTAATATACAGTTTCACTATTCTCTTATTGTCTGCCCCAGTTACCTATGTGTCTAATTTGGGAGCACTGCAGAAGGCCTAATTTTAATTTTGGGTGCTCCAACATCTTGAATGTCATGTTTATAATGGCAGCACATCGTGTTGCCTCGCCCTATTTCTTTTGTTTATAACAAGCTGTTGATGTTGAATGCAGTCGTGATTTCCTTATGTTTTGACTTTCTATTTTGATGGTTGTTTTCTTGTTCTTATTGTTGCTTTATGCGTTTTGGTAATGCAAGAAAGTTGTTTCAGATAAATCTGTGTTGAATTTTAAAGGAACTAGTATTTGAGCATGTCTTATTAACATAGGTAGGTTTTATTCTATAACTAGTATCTGAATTATTGTAGCCGAAATATTATCATCACCATCTTTGATATTCGTGTATTATATATAACTGTTGTCTCGCGTTTTTTAGGGTTCCGTAGTCAACTAGGAACCCTTATAGTTTCCATGTCATGCCATGTCGCCATGTCTGTCTGTCTGTCCGTCCGTCCTCGCTTAATCTCTGTGACTGCTAGCACTAGAAAGCTGAAATTTGGTACCAATATGTATATCAACCACGCCGACAAAGTGGTAAAATAAAAATTGGAAAATAATGTTTTATTAGGGTAGCCCCCCTATATGTAAAGAGGGAAGTGTTTTTTTTTTATTTCAACCCTGACGTGTGATATATTGTTGGATAGGTATTAAAAATGAATAGGGGTTTACTAAAATCAGTTTTTGATAATGTCAATAATATCGGAAATAATCGCTCCAAAAGGAAAAATTAAAGCGCCCCCCCCCCCCCTCTAACTTTTGACCCGTAGGTTTAAAAAATATGAAAGAAATCTGGAAAGTAGAACTTTATAAGTACGTACTTTCTAGGAAAATTAGAACTTGATAGAAATTACAGTTTTTGTACAAAAAAGACAAAAAGGTTGTACAAAATAATTTCTGCGTACTTAGTATGTCAACGTAACAAAAAGCCTTTTTTTTAAACTTATATGTGGGAACACTTATTGTGACGGACGGGAAACTACGGAATCCTACATTGAGCGTGGCCCGACACGCTCTTGGCCGGTTTTTTTTTCTTTTAGTTTGCTAAATATCCTTTTAACATCAAAACTTGGACCCTTGTAAAGTCTTGTAAAAGTCTTATGGACTCTTGTAATATATAGTGTTTAAACTACTATTTTCTGTCTTCCACTTTTTTTAGGTTTCTTTTTCCTCTTGCAACAGGCTCACAGAAAGAGTTTTCTAATAGTTTATCTTGAGAACAAAGCCACCTGTCTTCTATTACCGAGCTGTAGATACTAAATCGCACTAACGTTTTATATGATCTCAAAAGAGCGCGTCCGAATGATGGCGCCTTTATCTTTTATAGTTATGTTAAAGTCAGATCTGGTAGCACTGCTCTGTGGTTTAATATGTACGTTATATACTTGAGAATATACGTGTGGTCTTTAGTGTTGCTTATTTCTTACTGTGTCACTCATTTCATTACAAATATGTACCAACATATCGATATAGGTAGATTTTCATCGTGTGCTCTCTGTTTGGTTTATTTATTGTTTTGTCTTTTTAACTTAGCTTCAAACCTTGTGTTACTTACTGAACTACTAGGATTTTTTATTTATTGATCTTTTTAAGAATTAAATTAATGGCTTTTTGCTAAGAAGGTATTGTTTGAACTTGTTTACTACTACTATACTTAATACTTGCATTAAGAAGAAGACATTTCTGCTTCCCCCTGTCCCTGAGGACATTTCCTCAGGGACGATTAATTAAATAAGAAGTTGCGGCGCGGTTAAGTTCAGCCGCTTTCTCTGTCAGAAAAATTCGACAATTAACTGACGTGGGTACTGCAAGACTAGTCTATTTTAGCTTATTGTATTTTGCTTTGGGGACGTGCTGCAGATATAGATTCCATCTTTATTCTGCAAAAGAGGGCTATCAGAGCCATATATAATCTTCGCAGAAGCGAATCTCTAAGGAATCTGTTTAAAAATATTAACGTCATGACAGTGCCTTGTCAATAAATATATGAAAACCTTAGATTATTAACCTATAGATTGAGCCACCGCGTGGCCGCACATGAGACAGCACTATAAAATTTCAATGTTGTCATTACGTAAAATTTTCCCGAAATATGACCAAAACCGTGAGGTGTTCCGTTGCAACAACTACTTATTACATTCATGTACTGAGTTGCGTATCATAATCCTTATTAAGAGTGCAAAATTATTTATATCGTAAGTATTATTTAAGTTACGAGTCCAGGTTTTCTCACGATGTTTTCCTTCACTGATGTCTGTGATGTCCAACTATAAAAATTATATAAAATTCCTTTTAAAAGGGAGAGGATACCTCACAGGGCATAAAAGAACTTTAATCATCTGATTAATTTTATTTATTTAACTAGTTGCAATTTTATTATCAAGTTATGGGAAAAATAGAGCTGAGGTATGGTAACACTTTGAAAAACAAGTAATAGGTTATGTAGATAAAAATATAAACGATATCGCTAGAAAATGTCCTTAATTTTGATCGAAAGCCATGTAATTACATACACACAAATGTATTTATTCAATCAATGCACAATAACTTGTAATATTTGCATCCTTACGAGTGAAAAGTAACATTCTTATCTTGCTTTCTTTCTGTGCGGCTTTTGCAGCCTAAAATAGTGCATCCTCCCATTTTATAGCACAGAAAAAGCACTAAACACTTAACTACTGGAGTCAATTTCTCAAATATACATTAAAACTATTGGTTTAATTACCGAAATTGTTATAAAATTGTAAAAACTAATACGAGCCGACCATTTCAATGACAGTGACATCCCTTTGTTTGGCTAACTTTTCAATGTTCGCCAAGCGAAAACCGGCCACGCCGAACGAGACAGAGCATGTTATGCTTTGTCTCAATTTTCTTACGAAATTTGTATATATGCTTCTCACTTTCACACTTCTTTACAACCTCATGGCTACATCTATAGGTTAATAATCTAAGATGAAAACATTATGCACGTTCGAAAAAATCTTCATCTTTTTAAAAAAATAAGTGACAGACATAATTTTAATACTAGAAATAGGAATAAACTTGATCAACCAAGCTTTAGATTGTCAAAAGTTCACACTTCTTTTATGGGATATTGTGTGAAATGTTATAATAAAATACCACTCGATATTCTGCAGCTAAATGAAAGAAAATTTAAAACATGCATTAAACGCACGCTGTGTAGTCAAGCATATTAAAAGTTAGAAGATTATATCAATGAAAAAAATGCTTGGCTTAATGCTGGTCCTACTCCGCTTAAGCTCACAAATTAGAAAAATTAACAGTTTTATTTAATATAAAAATATGTTGCTTATCCTCTTTATTTTTATTTTTGACATGAATAATTGATATCTTTGTTATTATTTGTTCAGGTAATTAAATTTCACCCACTTAGATTTATTTATAATACAAAACTTTGGTTTGTGTAACTTAAAGCATTTTTGATTATTATAAATGTGAGTACGATGTCGTTATTCGTTCATTTATTACATGATTGTATAATACTGATACAAATGGGCATGGCGGTTTGGAGAATTGTCATGCTCGCTCAAAAGTCTCGCTGATGGTGGCGGGTGCGTTGGATCATTCGGTTTCCTTCAAAATGGTTGAGCTGGATGGTGCTGATGTCACGCGTCATGCTCGTGAACGGGCGCTGTCAGTTGAGATCGGTCAACTCTTAACTGCCATGACTTTTTTATTTTTATTATTATTTTTTTAATCATTTATTGTTTTTTTTTTGTTATTTACTTACATTGTTTTCTCATATTATTAGTTAGAAGCACCAAAATGAATGTAACCAAAATTTTTGTAAAACATGATTTTTTTAAAAAGAGTGTCCGTGGAGTTTCTTGCCTGTTCTGCTCCATAGAGATCTACGTTTTGGAACAGGCAATTAGCGTCACTTTTCTGACTGACCGACCGACTCTTTGACAATTCATAAGTGCCTATAAATGGTCTAAGTGAAATAAATGCCTTGAATCTTGAAAGTTACTTTTAACGAAAACGTTTCAGGTAAAATACAGAAAATAAAACTCATTACACATGCAACTCGTTATTTTCTAAAAATAGGGCAATAGGCCAACCGCCTACAAGTCGAAAGTTCTAGCCTTCTTTCGTTCTTCTAATTAGCGTACTTTCAACGACTACTAATTAAAAAGCTAGAAAAAAGTGCTGAAAAAAACTCATCATAACATATAACACAGAATGTATAAAACAAAGTCGTTTTCTGCTGTCTGTACATATGCTTAGATCTTTAAAACTACTTTAGGGATTTTGTTGCGGGTTGTTTAATAGATAGAGTAATTCAAGGGATAGGTTTATGTGTATAAAACATGCATATTACAGTAAAGAAACCCGAGATTTACAGAAATTTTAACAACAATGCAAAGCTGGGACGGTTCGCTAGTATGAGTAAATAAGTAGTAACTATATAAAAAGCAATTGTACGCACTATTTATAATTAAGATAAATTAAATTTTAAGGATTTTGTTTATGTAACAGTTACGCGTTAAGTATTGATATTCAACTTTTGGATCTGGACAACTTCCTCAGTACTGAAAAATAACTCAAATAAAAATCGACCATACGCGTAGACCGAGATAAATAAACATTGCTTAGCAAGAGGTTTGGCTAAGTAATATTACTGCCTCCGTTGCGTAGTGGGCAATGAGTGGTACACAACTATCAGTCACGACCACAGTGGTCAACGAACCGTCACAAAATTCAGAAAAATAAAATGACACATTCAACCAATAAAATGCAAGTAAATATGCACTAAAACTGATTTTGATCAACATAACTCAGAATCTAGCACACTAGAACACGTCTTCCGTCTCATTTTAATATAAATTATCGTTCAAAGAGATTTATAGCTGGTTTCTTTTGATGACCATTACGTGGATACGTTTAGAGGTTATTTTTCTAACCCTGTGCCATGAACCCGAGTGAGATGACGAATGTGGGACGAACAGTGATGTTTTATTTATAATGAAAAATTGGGAATGTTTAATTAGGATTTCCGATTAATTTTTTGGTGTTTGTATCGTTTTTTTATCTAGGTACTTATAGAAGTAAATAAAACGAAAGTGTACCTTAGTTATATTAAAATTGCAGTGTTTTATAATTGCACATGAATGACACGAAACGTTCACAAAGAAAATTTTGTTTTAAAGTATTTTTGTTTGTTTGCCAGTTATCTCCGGAACTGCTGTACCGATATTGACGGGATTTTTATTAAGCGGTAGCTGATATGTAAGGAGTTTTTTAGATTACTTTATAGCTGGTTTCTTTTGATGACCATTACGTGGGTTCGTTTAGAGGTTATTTTTCTAACCCTGTGCCATGAACCCGAGTGAGATGACGAATGTGGGACGAAAAATGATGTCTGATGTGTTATTTATAATTAAATGGTGTTTCGTAAACAGTAGGCAATTGGGAATGTTTAATTAGGATTTCCGATTATTTTTTTGGTGTTTGTATCGTTTTTTTTTTCTAGGTACTTATAGAAATAAATAAAACGAAAGTGTCCCTTTCTTTTATTAAAGTTGCAGTATTTATAATTGCATATGAATGTCACGAAACGTTCACAAAGAAACTATTGTTTTAAAGTATTTATTTGTTTGCCAGTTATCTCCGGAACTGCTGTACGGATATTGACGAGATTTTTATTAAGCAGATAGGTGATATGTTAGGAGTGTCTTAGGTTATAGCTGGTTTCTTTTGATGACCATTATGTGAGTTCGTTTAGAGGTTATTTTCTTAACCCTGTGCCATGAACCCGAGTGAGATGACGAATGTGGGACAAAAATTGAATAAATAAATAAATAAATGATATCTGATGTGTTGTTTACTATGAAAATGTGTTTCGAAAACAGTAGGTAATTGGGCATGTTTAATTAGGAGTTCCGATTAATATTTTGGTGTTTAGTTTTGTTAGTTGGTACACATTTTTTGAAGTGAAAACTTCTTTAGCGGCGTTGAGCACTTTTTCTGTAATGGGTATAAAATCTTAAACTCGCGTCAGGACACGTGACCCTGATCGAAAAAGCGTAGGACGGATAACAATTGAACGCGCGATAAAAATCTCACACACACTGATACAAGGTACAATTATCCCGAGTTCAAAGTTTATATTTTAACCCGTGGAGTAATAGTGTTGGAAAATCTTGGCGAAACAGCTTAATATAAGCTTGCTGTAGATAGAGAGAGAGAGATATAGTGGTCCTGCTAATGGCTTGGGGCAGGCGAGCCAAAGGCACACTCGTAAATAAATGAGCGAATGTGTTTTTGAAGTGAAAACTTCTTTAGCGGCGTTGAGCACTTTTTCCGTAATGGGTATAAAATCTTAAACTCGCGTCAGGACACGTGACCTGATCGAAAAAGCGTAGGACGAATGGATAGTAGACAGCTATAATCAAGTTTTCACTTCTGCCGGCACTCCCGGAGTGCAACCCGTCTTTTTTTTTTGTATAATTAATAACAAAATACTAATACTTCGTGAAGAAAAATCTTTGTCCCACTCATATTGCGCGAACGAAGAGATGTGAGATTTAGCATAAAGGCAATAACGATACTAATTGTACCCCCTGGATTTGACCCACATTTTAGCCAGTTTCTAACCACAAAACATAGTTTTCAATATTAGCGCGTTCAATTAAACGAACAAACTTCAGCTTTATAATATTAGTAGTATAGACAAAAATAAGTGCAGTTAGTTAAAAAGATCTAAATGTGACTTAAAATTTTAACCTTTCATCGACCAAACGACAGCCGGCTGTCGGACTGCTATTGTCTTTCTATTGTGTGTCGAATCACGTGTGTTTGAAGGTTTAGTAAAGTGACTACCATATATCAAATAATATTCGTTTTTTTTCACACTTTTCCGTTTTTCCTGCAAACCAGAAACGTAACATGATTGGCGTAAATGTCATAAGCAAATGAAGAGTTCAGTTTTAAAAAATAAAGGTGTATTTAGTGGTGTTCATATTTGAGCTGTCATAACAAGTGGACTAGACATTTGCTTGTCCAGTAAACGGACAGACAGATAGACTGGTCTGTTTGGACGTTTCCGGATTCTTGTTATTTATATGCTGTACATAACACTTATATACTACTAGCTTTTGCCCGCGACTTCGTCGGCGTGGATTAATAGCTCCCGTTCCCGGGGAATTTCCGGGATGAAAACTATCCTATGTCCGTTCTTGGGTCCCAGGCTATATCTGTATCAAATTTCATTCAAATCGGTTCAGTGATTAAGGCGTGAAGAAGAGACAGACAGACAGAGCTACTTTCGCATTTATAATATTAGTACGGATAAAGTTTACATTGCAGTAAACAACGTACGCCACTTTTACTTATAACCGCGGTTTCCCCGCATAGTTCTCGTTCCTGTGGGTTTTTTTTTGGGTTTAAAACCTCTATCCTATGTCCTTTCTCAGTCTTTGGATTATCTCTGTACCCATAAATTTGGTTAAGCAGTTTTGGCGTGAAAGCCAAACAGACAGACAAAGTTACTATTGCATATAATAACATTTGCATAGATAGACGGGAGAAGACACGATGAATTGTTTTTCAGAATTTTAGGCAACCAGTCGAGTTGGAATATATTTTATTCTTGTTTATATTATCCACTAGCGTCGCTCCCAAGCTTCGCACAGGTGTTACAAATATTTTAAAATCTCGACTTTTCTCTACTATTATTTAACATTTTGAAGGGTTTACATAGGGACAGATAGACAGCGGAAAGCGAATTGGTTTTATGTAAGTATAGCTTTTGCGCGCGGCTTCGCTCGCGTTAGAAAGAGACAAAAAGTAGCCTATATTACTCTCCATCCCTTCAACTATCTCCACTTAAAAAATCACGTCAATTCGTCGCTCCGTTTTGCCGTGAAAGAAAGACAAACAGACAGACAGACAGACACACTTTCCCATTTATAATATTAGTATGGAATTATGGATTTAGCGATTTTATGACAGCCATATTCATAATGAAAGCTATTCACCATATAAACATCACGCTATAACGCGGACGTCTAAAGGTAAAGACCACCTGGTATTTAAATAAAACTTTTACAAATACAGTAACGATAAAGTTCTTATTCCGTAAGCTTATATTTTTTCTTTGTGTTTAGTTTGCGCTCGTTATTTTCTTTGAGCTTAAATTATTTAGTATAATAATTTATACGGGATTAATGTAAGTGGGATGAGTCTACAGAGCGAGATTTCGAAACTCACTCTGTGAATTATGGTCGCTTTTCTTTTAACTGGCAAAATTATTAACACTTCGTAATATGTGTTTCTAAACATTCATTAGTTAATTGAAGCGATCGGCGAAACAGTTGAGCGATGGTTGCTACTAGTTGCCTGTCGTGGGTGGGCCTGTCCAGCACGAGTTAAAATTGAATATTCTTTTGTTATAGCCATAAAAACTCTTTCTGTTATTTAAATTAAAACCTTTAAATTTTCAAAGTTTTTTTTTTAAATAAAGTTTTTATTTTTAGAAGGCGGTTAGTTTTTTGAAATAAAAGCCAAGAACCTAGAAATGTAGCAGATAATTTTCTGGAAACCGGTTCAGCATAATGCGAGATAATCGCGAGAAAATATACATACAGGTCGAACTAAGTCGGTTATTTTTTTTTTTTTTTTAATATTTTTTCATCCCACCTATTCGAAAAAGACGACTTTGTTCCCCTTTAAGTACGCCCAAAGTTGGTGTTTTCCATAAGAAACTTTCAGCGGGCAATAATGACGCTCCAAATTCAAAAAGTGCGCCTAAAAGTAACTTTTAATCGCACTTTTTGAATTTGGAGCGTCTTTGCATGTTTTACGCCCTGTTATAAGTGCGCCTAAAAACTCGCCAAAGGATCGAACGCAAATAATGAATGGCTGGTACGACGTCCAATACCATAGTCACGCCACGGCTGACTTAGAAAAAAAAACTTAAATAGAAATAGAAAGCGCAAACTACAGCCCGAGTTCTCGTAAAAAATTTCACGGATTGTTTTGCAGCAAATTATTAATGTAGCTGCTATTATTATCAAGATATCATAATAATAGCATTATTATCAAGATATGATAATAATAGCAGCTACAATAATAATTTTACAATAAAGTATGAAGCGCCTTTTATTTTCTCATAGGGGGTGATGAAAAGTAGACTGTATCACTCGGGCGCAAAATATATTTTTGGCTCGGGCGACGTACTTTGAATCCCTCGCCGTATAAATATTACTTTGCGCCCTTGTAATACAATCTACTATTACGTTTTACGATGTTTCCTATTTTTTAAATATTTATTGGGCCTAGTGCAAACCAAGTCTATCATATCAAATGCACGCCAATGCACTATAATAAATCAGTGTGATCGGTCAGTAATCCTTGATAACCCTCTACTGTCATATAAAGAAGGTTAACCAAAACTAAAATCGACTAAAATCGTAAAAACGTCAAAAAACACGCGTTTTATAAATAGTTTTAAAAAGTTAAAACCCACCAACCTAGTAACAGTACCTAATTAAAACAAATTTTCGCTAAAGTTGGTAAAATAGTATAAAATATGTAAAAAGAATCTTCCGATACCGGGAATCGAACCCGAGCCTCCTGGGTGAGAGCTAGGTATCCTAGCCACTAGACCATATCGGATATTGAATACACGGTCGAAATTATCTACCATTATCAGCAGGTTCTAAAAATACATTTTATGGCCAGATACCCATTTTTTTTATTATCACTTTGAAGATTTATTACTGTTATTAAGATAATAATTATAACTTATGATACCAATATTTTTTATTAAAGACCGTGTTTTTGGGTTATTAGGATTTTTTTACTGTGTTGTTGACGTGAAAATGACAACCGCGCATGAATTAGTAATCTAAAATTACTTCATTGAAATATTAAAATATATTTCTTATCCCTATCCTAATTAATTACTATTATACTACTACTCCCGGGCGATTTTCACTCTAACCCACCTAACTAAAAAGTGTACCAAGTCTCATGCTTTAATGCAAAAAATATTGCTCCCCGTACATTAATGGCTTATATATAACGCCCCCACTAGATATAGAATCACTCAAATAACATACCTCATTATTTCGAAAAACCAAGCAACGGTTTGTTTACCTATTTATCGAATTTGGCTCAAGTATGCCCCCACTTTGATGCTCTAGTCTATAACTTTGTAATCTTTAAGATCAAGCGAAAATTATGTGTCCAGTATTTTTTAACGGTCTAACAAACTAAACAGAATGCCTGAATCTGAAAATTAAAAGTTTCTCGAATATTTTAAGACACCTTTTATTCTAAATTTAAGTACACAAATCAGTAGCGTTGTACCTAATTAGGCCCGGTGGCCACATTAGTGCTCTCATCACTATAACATTAGTTAACACTGTATCGTGTCGCCACACATTATGCAAAGTGGGTGAGCAGTAACATTACCCCAGTATGTTTATTTTCCTTGATACTTATTAAATTTTATTATTGTGCTGGATTTTTTTCTCGGAGTGTTGATGGGTATAAGAAAGTTTGTGTTTTAAAGAAAATGTTGTTGTTTTGTTACTAAATCTTGATTTTTGTCAGCTTTTGCCCGTGACTTCGAACGCGTGGAATAATAGTACCCGTTCCCGGGGGATTTCCGGGATGAAAACTATCCTATGTCCTTTCTCGGGTCCCAGACTATTATATCTGTACCAAATTTCATTCAAATCGGTTTAGTGGTTTAGGCTTGAAGAAGAGACAGACAGACAGACAGAGTTACTTTCGCATTTATAATATTAGTAAGTACTAGCTTTTGCCCGCGACTTCGTCCGCGTAGCGGCGTAGAATAATAGTTTCCGTTCCGTTCCCGGGGGATTTCCGGGATTAAAATGATCCTATGTCCTTTCTTAGGTCCCAGAGTATATCTGTACCAAATTTCATTCAAATCGGTTCAGTAGTTTAGGCGTGAAGAAGCGACAGACAGACAGAGTTACTTCCCAAGTAACACAGAAAGCATTTTAACAAACGAAAATTAAACTTATGTAAAACTTAAGGCCCGTATAAACTTTTATATAAGTTCACCGAGCATCTTGACGCTTTATATAGGCATTTCAAAACCGTTTAGATGCTTTATACTGTATAACGGTTGGATAATGGTATATCAAAATGCTTTTGTGAAGCTTTTAGTTTCAGTGCAGCAAACCACAATGCTGTTGTACAGCTTTCAGCTGTTTTTAGTGCATTTGGATTTACAGTAGCATTTTTAAGTAGTAAATAAATGCTCAATGGTGTTTAATAGCATAAATATGAACCATTATAATGCCACGAAAATCCTCTATACAACTTTTAGCTGTTTTTAGTGCCTTAGGGTCTACAATAGCATTTTAAAGTAGTAAGATAATGCCTAATGCTGGTTAATAGCTTAAACTTGTATCATTATAATGCACCGAAATTCGTTAAACGGCTTTGAGCTGTATTTAGTGCCCTTTGTTGTGTAATAGCACATCTATGTGCTAAGTAAAAGCCTAGTGCTGCTGAACAGCATGAACGTGAACCAATGTAATGCTTGTATTTTTAAAGATCAACTGAGTGCTGTTGTACTGCTAACAGCTCTTTAAACAAATACAAGTGAGTTATTGAAATGTGTAAAGCTGCATATACATTCAATTTACTGCATTCGTAAAACCATTTCTCGACATCAGTTTGTATTGCGTAACCGTGTGTTTAGCATACGTTTATAATGAAGCTGGTCAAGTGCGAGTCGGACTCGCGCAACAAGGGTTCCGTAAAATGGACACCTACATTCATCAACAATATTTGAAAAAAAAAAACTACTAACCGGATTTCGGAGTTTTTCCTTTACTTGTGCTACATGACATTGCCGATCAAGTGATGAGGCCTAAGTTATTGAGAGTTGTCACAAATCTACGGGGTGAATAATTATATCTGTATTCTGTTATGTTTGTGTGTTTTTATTTCTAACTTTGGATATTGAAAATAATATTCTTCTATCTTCAATATCCATCCATACGGATTTAAGATGTACAAAAATTCTGAAATGGGTTTTATAGTTTTGCTCAAAGATCACCAAAATTCCGTTCAAGTAATGGCACCAATTCAGTCTACATCAAGTTTACTGGGTGAACTCATATAGAACTACTTTATAGTCAATGGCACTACAGTGGTTCATCAAAAGTCTTCTCTCTGGCCTCTGGCCTTAATAATTGTACATGTGTGAGTATTTATACTGCTGGCGGCATTAAGTAGCCTTGTTAAACGTTCACCGGGGTGCTATAGGCTGCCACCATTTTGTAAATATTGTATAACCTAAAAATATTATCCTTCTAACCCATTTATAAAAGTAATAGACCTATATAATAATAATTAACTTAATCCAATACTTCCCAACCAATACTGTTATGTTAATTATGTAAAATTCGTTCCATACTAAGAATACAACATTATTTTGGTTATTTCACACAATAAAATTTTATATCAAAATCACAAAATAGCAAAGGCGCGTGAAAATTTTCAAAGAAACTTATATAGATATTTACAGTAAACTACATTGCGCAGTAATATTTGAAGGTATGAAATAAAAAAAGAGTCAAAACCAGTACTATAAATTTTGTTTTAAAAATGGTGTCACGCACTGAGTTTTGACGTCTTCGTTCATATTATATTGCGAGCCAAAGTTAATAAATTGCAACGACGCGACGGGACGTTCAGAGTATTATAACAATTAGTACCGTGGCATTAGATACGTTTTTGCAATGATGTAGGGTTTATTTAAGTTCTAACTGTGAACCCTTATGTAGCTCCAATCATTCTTTTACTACATTCTAATGCTGGTATAATGCTTTTGTAATGTAATTAGCATCTTCACTATCAATGTCATTGCCAGTGTAATGCTTCTGTAATGCGATTGGCAACTTCGTCGACCGTAATAATGTTTCTTTAATGCAACTGGTACTTTCTTTGACCACAATAATGCTTCTTTAATGCCAATGGTACTATATTTGACCACAATAATGCTAATATAATGCGCCTGTAATGCGATTAAACAACTAATGTGAACATATTAAGGATCTAAAGCCGTATAATTTGTGCCCAAATAAGCATTACAGTAGCCGTATAAACGTTTGTAATGCTACTATGGAACTAAATCATAATGCGAAAACGATACAAAAATGCTGTAAGTCGGCCGTTATAATGCTTTGATGTGTTACTTGGGTTTCGCATTTATAATATTAGTACGGATGGAAGTATGGATGTGGCATTCTGGTGTATTTAATAGGTTTTTTTTCTGTAATATAAAATAGTTTCTAAGTAAAAGAACGACCTTCCATCTATACAAACTTTAGCATTTAGGCACGGACGCGACAGACGTCGCTCTGTCATACCAACAGCAACGCCACCTACCGCCGCGGGTCACGTTGTGATTGCAAGTCTTACAAGAAATCATCAAAATATACGACACCAAGCCGTAAGGAAGAATATTATAGTATCTTTAACCTCTCGACGACCAAGCGGCAGCCGGCTGACGCGCTATATTGTCATTCTATTGTGCCACGAAACACGTGTGTTCGAAGTACTCGTGCGCACATACGCAAGCAATATTTCTTTCATCATTCATTTCAAACCATCTGTCGCAGTATTTAGATCATAAAGTACTGCACCTTTTAGCGTGACGTCATAAGACAGAAATACTACAGTTAGCCGACTGCGCGGAGTTGTGTAACACTCTGCATCATAACATCACATCCGACGCTTGCGCAGCCTTGTGATGTCGTAAACTGTGACGTCATTGGCTATGGGTCGTTGGACTTTCAGGGTGAGTCTGTTCTAGGATAAACGAAAAGGTAGGAAAAAAAACTAGTTGAATTGAAAACTCTTGAAAATGATGGAAGTGCCGGGTAACTAAATATAATTAAAATTATACACAATATTTACAAACTAAAACTAAATTAAAAACCCTAGAATTAAAATAAAATGTCAACCGGTAAAGTGCCCAAGAGGCTGGCAGCATTGCCACGTTCTAAGCCTCTGGCCAAAATAAAAGCCAGCCTTTGGGTCACGAGAAGAGTCAACTAGTCTTTTTGACAGCTCTTTAAAAAATATGTGGGCACTCGGATCCCAAGAATTAAAATTAGGTTGGTTATTGAAAAAGTGCCCTATACGTATATGAACAACTTTTATTATGATTAGCTCTGAAAGTAGGATGAAGGAAAACCGGCGAAGTGCGTGTCGTGCCACTCTCAGTGTAGGGTCCCGTAGTTTCTCGTCCGTCACAATAAGTGTTTCCACTTATGAGTTAAAAAAAGGCTATTTGTTACGTTGACATACTAAGTACGTAGAAATTGTTTTGTACAACCTTTTTATCTTTTTTGTACAAAAACTGTTCTTTCTATCAAGTTCAAAATAATTTTCCTAGAAAGTCCTTATAAAGTTCTACTTTTCAGATTTTTGTCATATTTATTAAACTTATGGTTCAAAAGTTAGGGGTGGAGGACACATTGCTTTTTACTTTTGGGGCGATTATTTTTGAAATTATTGACATTATCAAAAAGTGATTTTAGTAAACCCCTGTTCATTTTTAAATACCTATCCAACACGTTAGGGTTGAAATTAAAAAAAGAATCACTTCCCAGTTTACATATAGGGGGGCTACTGTAATAAAAAAATTTTTTCCAATTTTTATTTTACCATTTTGACGGCGTGATTGAATTGTTACCAAATTTCAGCTTTCTAGTGCTAACGGTCACAGAGATTAAGCGAGGACGGACAGACAGACAGACATGGCGAAACTATAAGGGTTCCTAGGTGACTACGGAACCCTAAAAAAAAGTGTTGATCATGTATTATGTACATACCTACTAAATAACTATTTTTTTCTGTATCGTACCTATATTTTTATCGATCACAATGACTGAAGTGAATTTTTCGCGTGCATTGGTAGACAGCATTTTTTTTTCTAGTAGATTACTTTTACTATTCAGCCTTTGACCAGCCCTGTGGTTACAGATTTTTTGCAAACTTTAATGCGTTTTTATTATTCCCTGAAACACGGATAAATGGTGTTGTAAGAAATAATTTTTTTGAATGTCTTTTAAAAGATAAACATAAATCTCTAGCTACCTATTTTGCAGCTTACCTAGCTTAACTACAAAGAAAATTCACGCAATTACTATGAAATATTCACTGTTATTACACCATTATTACCAGCATTTTAATTAAATTACACATCTTTTAGTCCAAATCTATTCAGCAAAACCTACTAAAGTACATTAAGACATTCGTACGAAATTATGATATAGCGACTTGGCGACATTCCACCGCCAAGATAAATTGTTAGATTTCTGAAATAATTCCAAATGTAATAGATTAGTACCACTTTATATTTCTTTTACGTTTTCTTTGTAAAATATAATAATGTATTGAAGTTCGTGGAAAACTATTGTTGGGAAGGGTTTACCTAGATTGTGGTATAGATGACAAATATTTTCATTTTTTTTTTTGGGGTGTGTCATCATCTCCCTAGCCTTTTTCCCAACCGTGTTGGGGTCGGCTGCCAGCCTAACCGGATTCAGCTCGATACCGGTGTTTTACGTGGAGCGACTGCCTATCTGACCTCCACAACCCAGTAACTGGGCGACACGATACCTCTTGGTTAGACTGGTCCGAGTTTCTGACTAACCAGTAACGACTGTCAAAGTTCTACGAATGACAACCGGGACCAACGGCTTTACGTGCTTTCCGAGGCACGAGATGTCAGTGATGTCTAAGATAAACTTTAGAAAGTACATATGAATTGAAAAAGTCACATTGGTACTTGCCCGGATTCGAACCCACAACCTCTTACACGAGAGGCGGGCGCCATATCCACTGGGCCATCACGACACTACTGACTGACTGACTGACTGGGGTGTGTTTTATACGTTAATCGAATAACGATACTTCCGATAGTATATCGGTTTCGAATCGTAGACGTGAGTGACCACGAGTTTTTATTCGATAAAAAATCGAAATGACCTAATGTTCTGCTTACATTAATCCTTCGAACACACGTGATTTGAGACACAATAGAAAGGCAATAGCAGCCCGACAGCCGGCTGTCGGTTGGTCGTCGAAAGGTTCAGAGTTCCTGTTCAGCTAAATGTTCAGCTTACATTAATAAATAAATAAATAAAAAGCCTTTTATTTCCAGTTTTTACAACTTAAAAGCATGATAATCTACCTCTATACTTATTAGCAATAACAAAAAAAAAATTTAAAAGATTAAAAACATTTTTTTTTTTCAGAATATAGAATATAGGTATAATAAAAGAAAATATTTTAAGTATTTAGGTTAATATAATTATGTTACTGGAACCCCTCTCAGGTAAAGGCCTCCTCCAAAGTTTTCCATTTCTCTCGGTCTTGGGCTATTTTTTGCCATTGTGGACCAGCTTACATACATTAGGAATTATTTAAAATGGATTAATTGAAGGGCATCCGTCCTTGCTCATAGACATGCTATTAACGAGGGGTGAAGTAGCTTTCAACGCCTAAATTGTCACAAATTCGAAGTGCAAGCTTTAAGTGTAATAGTTAAAATTCAAATATTTTCCGCAATTTGGTTGTAAAATTATCAGTGATCGACCTTGGCCTAGGCCAGGAGAAGACACGACCTCGGGACTCGGGACTCATGACCTTCTCTGGATTTATTTACCCTTATCCGGTTTAATATGTATACTGCCGTATTTTTATTTGGTTCACCAACAATTGTTTACACTTGTATTATGCTATAGGAAACACGTAATAGGAAGAGTACAGTGGTGTAACAATCACTTACAGGTAAACTCAGCATGCATTAAGTATGGATTGTATAAGTGAGAAAAAAGTAAACTTATCTAAACTAATCTAAAATTATTATTGAAAACACGTAGGTACTATTGTAAACATGTTTAATCTAAGTCTGAAATATATTTATAATTAATGGCCCTTAAGCCTTTGAACACACGTGATTCGAAACACAATAGAAAGACAATAGCAGTGCGACAGGCGGCTGTCGCTTGGTCGTTGAAAAGTTTAAAAAGTTCACTGAAAGAGTAGTTGTTACTGTTTGTACTGCTAGCGCCACTAGCGATAACATTTGGAACATTTAGCAGTAGTAAAAAAATCTTTTCAGCTAGGAACTTGCAATATCATTCTACATTTTTGAGGCGACATTGTGTAGTGTTTTTATGTACCTAGTACCTACATAATTATGTAAAAATATGTTGGTACCTCTAAAGTCGTTTTTAGGGTTCCGTACCTCAAAAGGTAAAAACGGAACCCTTATAGGATCACTTTGTTGTCCGTCTGTCCGTCCGTCCGTCTGTCAAGACCCTTTTTCTCAGAAACGCGTCGAGATATCAAGCTGAAATTAATATCTCATACTCAGGTCTGGTATCTCTCAAAGCAGTGAAAATATCAATTTTCTAAATCAACGCAATAAAAAGATACGGCGGTTTACATTGCATATTTAGACATTTGCAAGGGAATCAAAACTCAAAACCTATAGGCACAGATTAATAAATAGTTACTACGTAACAGATACTTCACTCCAATACAAAAACTAAAATACCTACGCTATAATAGCCTACAAAATCATAATAATAATACCAGCTGTTTCCAGCGAGGAGAAATGTACCATAAGTACGCACAAAGAGAGTTGAGATTCTTTTGCCCGCCGCGCGTCTAACGTGTGTGCGTGCCATCCAGTAAATGTGCTAGGGTTATACGTATGATGATAATGGTAATAAAACGAATGTTTTAGAAAAAAAAATATTTCTTTATTTGTTGATCAAATATTTTTTAGTTTAATAAAATGGCTGATGCATATTTTTCGTTCCTTGAATTCCCGATTATTATATTTTAGTGTCGAAAAAATCCAAAACCGCGTGAATAATTTTAATAAATAATCAAAAGGGAAACAGGAGTATTGGTAAACAGGAGAATTGCACAATAATCACACAATAATTACGTGGTTTCGGCATTTTGATAGTCAGCGCTGTACCCGTGACGCGCGAGCACTCAGCCGGGCGCGCGACAGCCCGGTGTTCTTTGTACCGTCGACGATACGCGAAGCGGTAGGCATAAAACGCGTGGCCTTGAGCGAGTGACGGACGCCTGCTATAGGGTACTTCCCATTGACCTAGAATCGTGAAATTTGGCAAGAAGCAAGGTCATGTAG
This sequence comes from Athetis lepigone, assembly GCA_033675125.1. Classification (NCBI taxonomy): domain Eukaryota; kingdom Metazoa; phylum Arthropoda; class Insecta; order Lepidoptera; family Noctuidae; genus Athetis; species Athetis lepigone. Next base: position 1,943,236 of record CM066232.1, on the reverse strand, counting down.
CACAAGTAAAGGGAAAACTCCGAAAACCGTAAATTTATAGTTATTTCACTAAAAAACAAATTAACGGAACCCTCGTTGCGCGAGTCCAACTCGCACTTGACCGGTTTTTTTTTCTTAAATTTTTACGACCGGCGTAAATGTCATCCCGGTAGTCACAACAGTGTTTTAGGTTTTACGGGTTTTTAATGAATCTAAAGATTGCGGAATGAGTTTAACGACGATGCTCCTTTTTAAACAACTAAATAAAATAATCAGAATAATTTTATTAATTAATAAAATACAGTGATCATTGCTTGGAAACGGTTTATTACGACTTTTGTGAAGTAATAAAAGTGGGCTATAGAAATACTTATTCTTAAAAAAATATACCTACACCATATGTTTCTAACATACTCCATTTTATTCATATTTTATTATTTTATTTCCGTGACTTTGCCCGTGTAATCAAGTGCAATAAAACATTACACTCAGCAATAGCTATTTATCAGTAAAATATTATTTTGCAATGGGACCAATATTATCGCATCTTATAAAGAAATAAAAAATACCCATTTTTTAAAGCAGTAAAGTAATACAAATAAAAAAAACAATAACGTAGGTATACATTATTTTACCCAACTCTCATAACCATTTTGTACACCGTCCGAGAAATAGACAATATATCATTCAAAATAACTTTTTAAGAAATCAAAACAAATGAGGCACAGATTCCTCCGATATGATCCGGATGACATATTCATGCATTAGTATCCACTAAGAAGGTTACCTACTTCGCTTTCCCGCCTAATTTTTATTTCTTAGAAACAAAACAAAGTAACAAATGTTCCGAATGATTATCGCAATAATCTCGTCAAAATAAAGAATGACTTGTAAAAATAAACCAACGTTTTATAGATATGTAAATAAGTAATAAAATGTGTAAAAACTGTGTCTGTTCGTAAAGAGCTTTCTTGTAATATTTGTGTTGTTTTACAAGATGTTGAAAGAGGTATTCCTGTCAATCTGTCTGTTTAAACATTGGATGTAGTGTTTTAATATGTTTATCTAAGAAACTATTTAATGCGCAACTCACTTGTTAATGTTCTGATAGATTTGGAAATATGCTGTAAGCTTTTTTCACTTTCAGATAACAAAATTTTTTTTCAAATCAAGCTACTCAAATCTGTAAAGTTTTCCCAAAAAATTTGACAGTTTGTTTTAATTTTTTTAAACTCAAACATAGCTATACGCGTTGAATTTTTATCAGCATTCAAACAGAATCAATTGGCATTATTCAAATCTTTTGTGTAAAGTATACACGACCATTTCACGAAAAATAGCTAATAGAAGTAGCTACTTTTCTAAGACTATTTTGGTGTAGAAACGATTAAGGTAGTTTTTCTGATAGCCCTGCTAAAATTTTCTACGCTTTTACAGATTACTATTTTAGTATACATCAATATTGGTTAGTTAATAACAAACTTCTCTATTATTTCTACTAATAACCCGTCATATCAATGTCACTCACAGCCGAAAACATTCGATACTCCCATAACACGGTACATCTACATTTTAGGCCATAAATAATTTAGATTTTGAACAAAGACGGATTCTAGGCTAGGCTAACGAACCAAGAGGCATTGACCTAATGACGTCATCATGAGATTGACAGGAAAAGCTTCCGAGAAAAGTTCAGCTTAAAATATATTTTTAATTAATTTTGAAAAGATACGGTTTCATTCTTCTGTGTAATAATGAAAGTTGATTGATGGATTTATTAGCCTATGAAAATATGCTAGAATAATAATGTTACTATTTTAATTTTGTTAGTATATTTTAATACTTATATATGTATTACAAGTGGAAATTAAAAATTTTAAACTCCTGCCGAAGTTATGAAGATTGTGAGTTAATAACTTAAAAACGGCTGAAGCGATTTTGATTAAACATGTCTAAGAACTATCGCTAGATAACTCGGTTCACCTGTTTAAGAGCTACGATGCCACAGACAGACAGACACACATAGCGGTCGAACTTATAATACTTACTCCTCTCTTCATTTAAAACTTTTTAAATTTCACAGTTAATAAAAAAAGGGGAAGGAGGAAACATCATATAAATAGGCAAACAGACACACTAATGAACCTTTACAGGCAAATTATCCTTAACACATACGGAAGCCTATAAACATGAGACATAGCACTATTTGACAGCGTTATTAAATTAGGAGACAGATGGATTTATAGTACGGTTATTGTTCTTGGAATATAAACATGTCCAGTAACAGGGCTTCAGTACCATTATATTTGTTGAAATGTCACGTTATGATTAGATCTAATGGATACCGCCTCGACTCTAAATGTCAACCGCTCCAGGTGCTGCTTTTCTTAGAATAAGTTTACCGCATTGTTCCATTTGTGCTTCCTGTGTTGGGTTTACCTAAAATATATTCATTTGTTTGAACAAGAACTGATGTGAATGAATGGTGAATGGAATGAAGTCTTTATTTAGCAATGGGACAAATTGGCCAATTAAAGAAACAATGATTGACACATTAAATTATCGCAAAAAAGAACTGAATAGGTGATAATAAAAAATAACAACTATGGACAACTCACACATGGCAATTTAAATCAGATTCTTAGACTAGACAAATCCAGTACTATTTTTTTAGACAAATGATACTTGATACAGAATATATGATACAGAAATATATGAGATATATCATAACATAATATCAATATATCACAACTAAATTAAACCTAGACACAGAACAAACTATCATGCTTAACACAGATTTGTCCTGGGTGGCAATCGAACCCACCACCGTGCTTATCATTCAGGATCACCAACTACCTACTACTACTGATGACTAGACCATCAGGCCGGTTAAAATAGATTTTTCCATTAATTTCAACTAGACTGAAACATTTCTAAACAGCTCTACCTATCCAAGCATTCAGTTGTTTGTCTAAAAAGGGTTAAAACAACGTCAATCTCAATGATCCCTCTTACCTGACTCATCACTGTCTGACACTCATTGTCTCTCCCCTGTTTCCAGATGGCTGGTCCGCGTGATAGAGGACGTGCAGGCGGGCGAGCTGCGCACTCGACAGGGCTACGTGCCGGCCGAGGTGTTGAAGGACAAGGACCAGACGGCCGAGAAGGACCAGACCGCCATGGCTGCGAGACGACAGTGAGTAGACTCTTTTTGCCGTGTAGGTTGAGAAAGTATAGAACCTTGAATTTTTGTATATGAGCCATTATAACATAAACATTGGGCGATTCAAACATTTCACCGACGATAGAGAATCTGAGAGCTTTCTTACGTACCGGTTTAATTTACCCACTAATAATATTTTGATACATCAAAAACTATTAATATTTCGATACTGGATCCAACTATTCGGTTGAAGGCATCAATTCATAAGGCACGTCGAACCGAACAAACGAAATGTCTACATGAGTGCTACCTTCTACAATCCCAAGATTGAAGAGTTCTGCGATTCAACCAAAAAAGATGCATATTAAAAATGGGGGATCATTAAAACATTACAAAGTCTTCCTTAAAATACCCATAATTAAATTCATTTATTATCAGCTGCCTTATCAGATTTCCAGAAACAAGACTCTCATTTCAAACAAACGTCCTTAATAAGAAGCTCTCAGTTCACATCTCAAATCGTGCCTTAATTTCTTTAATTGGTGACATCTAAAAACATCCACAATTGACGTAAAAACCAAACATTGTTTCAACAAGTGCTGATCAAAAGAAACGTGGTTCGTTTGAAAGGAGATCCACATCAGGTTTTTATTGTCGCTTTCGTCGAACCGAGAAATTGGATCGCCGACTTTCATGTCAATGTGTTGAGTGAGTTTTTAATCGATGTTTTTAAGCCGTTGACCGATGACTGTAAATCTTTGTGTTTATGATCTTTAACATTTGGGACACATTTTAATTTCATTTTACTGCTGCTTCGTTAATTAATTACCAGCTATTCCAAGGTTGTTCGTTGCTTGAACATATTTTTGTGATTCTTTTTGTACTGTCGTTGGTTAGAAGTTTTTTTCGGAAATGTCCTTATACATCGGTTAAATGTCAGACCTGAATACCGTAACTACTGATAAAGATCTACGGATGACAACCGAGGCCAACACCTTTATAGACTTTCCGAGGCATAGCGGTGTCACGTTCAGCAACATATTTTAAAAAATATTTTTTATTAAAAATATATATTTAAAAAAAAATGATGACATGTAAACATCTAAAAGTGATGTAATATCCTACTTGCATAATAAACAATTTCAATAACACAACATCAACTTTTTAACTCGGTCTGCTACTGAGATATATTAATCGAAAAACCAATAACACTTTGCCGAACCCGAAAATCAAATCCAGATTCCACACTAAGCGGTCGTGCTTGCGACCTATAAGACTGCAGTTTGGACCGCATCTTGTGTTCTTTTGTTAATAATACCCAAGTCAATATAATGTACAGTTGATGTAATTGCTTATGTCTTCATCGAATCTCAAATCTCATATGTATGAAATTAACAGATGATATGATATCTCTTTTCATTTCTCCACAGATGCCTATAGTGTGAGCATCATTAATATTGTCATCTACAATTTTCGTCTTCCAAACAATCAACCTCGTCCTTTCTATTGTCACTACTAAGGTCAGACTTGCGGAATTGTGTGTTTCTAAAAACCTTGCACTTGAAACGGCCATGTTTATAATTATAACTGCTAAAGAATTTCTCACCTGGTGTTACGTTGTGGCATGTTTGTAAATATTTTTATTTTATTTCCAGTCCAGAAATAAGCAAGGACGTGATTGTTGTATCATACATCATACATGTTACTTTTAAATGTTATTGCATTACCCTGTTTCGTTTCTAAAAGAGATTACACGATCGTTGTCGATGAATTAATTAGATATTGGAAAAACTTAATATGTTCTCTTTAAGTATATATCTCTACATTCCCAACATCGCCACTTTAGAAGTCTGATCTATAATGTAAACCTTAACACCTATATAGATGACGGATGATGATGGATGTAGGGCACTCGGCTGCCAAACTTAAGTGGAACTGAGCTGGTCACATCTGTCGCATGCCGGAAGAGCTCAGGGCAAAAGTAACCACATTGTGGATCCCAAACAGCAGCAAACGGCAACGCGGCCCAGGAGGAGGTGGCGGGACGAACTTGATAGATATGCCAAGGATTGGCCTGAAACCGCACTAGATAGGGATATGTGGAAGGAGGGAGGGGAGGCCTTTGCCCTGCAGTGGGACACAGACGGCTGACAATAATAATAATAACACCTATAAATACACACAATATGCACAGCCGTAAGACACCTGAACTTAAAATTGTTATAGGTGAGTCTGAAATTGCCAATCATAAAACCTTGGTCTGGTAATCACATCACAACAACACCTTTTCCATACAGGAGGACTATAATAGCCTGGGACTGCTAAAACAGCTATACCAACACTAGCTATTTTAATTCTTGGCGAATTCTAGTGGAGTCTTATTAAATGCTTGTAAAACCTACTGAGTGGTCATGAAACGGTAAAGCTGTAACAAATTCTGTAAAGTGGAGGTAATAACAGTGAAAACGTTTATTTGTTTTGGATGGATTTCGATGTTAAATTGGAGCTAGTTTCGTTGTTGGTAGAAATATAAATATGGTCTTAATGAAAGTATAATCGAGCAGAAAATGTTGGTTCTATATCGTTATATAATAAAATGAAGCTTTGTGTCTTTTAGTACGCTTAGAAGTATTGAAGTACGAAACGGATTTCATTGCAGATTTTACATGAATAAAAAGATAACACATATAGAGTCATTTAGGATAAGGTTTACATGTAAAAAACATTCATATTATAATTAGTATAAGCCGAGATTTTAAAAATTACCACCCGTACGAAGTTGTGGGTTGTAAGGCGCTAAATGTATAAAATTATGTTTTTGAACCCCAACATATAAACGTCGACATCAGAAAATTTAATTAAGACGCACTAATAAAAGAAGCCACACATCACAACCAGCTTCATTAGCATCCTTCATTTTTATCCAAACAACCTCGGACGCCTGTCAAAACGTCGTCGAGATACACCAACGTAACGAATACTTGATGGTAATCGAGGGTAAGATCAAGTTATTTAAAACGATGTATTAAGTTATCAACAGCTTCATAATTTGGCAGCATTCTTCTTCCGCGTCAACAAACTGTCTGCAATATTCGCTCATCTTTTGTTTTTAGTAAGAATAATATTTCCTTGCTAAGGATTCCATATTTAGTTGCTTTTGTGTTCGGTTTTATTGGAAATGTATTCGCGGAGAGTTCATTGGTTTTGCTTTTATGGATTCTATTTTTGATGATTGGAAAGCGGTTGTCTGATTCATTTGAATGTGTAGGGGTTTCTTTATTTTTATTTTACTGTTTCCTAACTTTTGACAGTTTATATTAAGGCTGAGCTATTACTAGTGTTGGTTTTATTAAGAAGAAATTATTGTAATTACCCTGAGTAGAGCTACGATGACTAACAACAGGTAAGACTGTGCCTATAACAATCATTTCAAGTTTATTTGCCTAGAAGAGAACGCAAAGCCGTTGGTCCCTGTTGTCATTTATAGGTCTTTGACTGTCGTTATGGGTATTCAGAAGTCAGAAAGTCAGACAATTCGTCTAACCAAGGGGCGCTGTGTAGTAACTAGGTTGTGGAGGTCTGGTAGGCGGTCTCTGTATATAAAACAGCGGTATTCATCATTAATTATCATAAAATAAATAATAAAAGACGGTCATATCATATTGTGTTACCAATGTGAGTAACGAATGCAATTCCATTTTATGACACACTTCAAAGCATTATTAGTGTCTTTATAATAATTTCACCTGTAGCACCTAAATAATATTTCTTGCCTTGGACTGGTGCCGACCCTCTGAAAAGCCATCATTTTATTTATCTGATTAATGGTAACTGTTCATTGAACATACCTGAGATATGTAATCAATAAATATAAATCGAATCTGAGCCAAATTGTCCCAGTATAAATATATGAGTTACAAATCTTACGAAGATGTTAAATATTCCATGTTTAAGACGTTATTATGCTTATTAAGAAATATCACGAAGGTTATAATGATAATGTTAATAAAGTTTTAACCAAGACATACGAGTGGTTCCTTTTCTCTGACGCTGAGTGTACACAAACTATTATATTGAGCTAATATTATTTTTAATTGCCTTCAGTTTTAACTTTTACCTTTATCATAAGTTTACTTGTTTTTTTTTTCTATTTAGCCATTGGCAGTTTTTGATTGTCAAGGAGTCAGTCAGTTAGTCAGAAAATTATAGATAGTTGTTCGTTTCAAAACGTAGGCATCTATGGGAAAACTCCACAGATTCATTTTATTTTGGTTTTACTTTTAACGAAATTCCGGTAATATTATTCTAAGAAAGTAAATATCTGCAAAATGCAATAACAATAAAGATATAAGTAAAATCAGTTGCAAGATGATTAGTCTCAATCGCTAGCAATTTTTCAAAAACATAACTTTCACAACTCTTGCGCTTTACTATCTATATTATTTTTAGTTTAACAGCTCTCCAAGTCCCATAAGCTATATTATTTTCTCACTCAAGCGTGCAATAAACACATCATATAACATCTCATCGTGGAAATGCCCGTCTGCAACATGCAATATATCATAACACGTCCAATTATTACCACTTGTCTAACACATCTTCATGCCAGAACAATATTGTTAGGTGTTTAGTCCAAACTGCCAACAACTCATCCAGGTATATTTGGCTTGATTTAACACTTGTCTCTATTTGACAAGTTGGCCATCTATTTTTGATCAGGTTGGGAAAAAGCTTAATGAGGTCATTTTCAACAAAATATTACGTTTATTTATTTATTTATAAACATACAATTACAGCACTATTACAGAGCATTCCAATTAAACGCTATAAGTAAGAAAAAATATTATTCAAAAAATATATAAGTACTTTGGCTATAATAGCCAAGGATTATACCTACATCTTTAATTATTATTATCTATAAGTCTATACCTTGTTCTATTAAGTTCTGTGCTGCTAGTAAAAACTTAGGAAGTTTTTGACGTTGGTCATAGGATCCAGTTTAAAATGACGGGCCCTCAAATGTATTCCCATTATTTCACATAAGTTCTAAAAACAAAAAGTACCACGGGCGCATAGTGATGTATGTTTCTTCAACGAGTATCGTATTTTGGGTGCAGATTCAATTTTTACCCGTGGACAATTTAGATCCTACTTTTCGCTCTAATATTTTTAGCTTTTTTTATGATGTCTTCTCTGCGATACTCCGAAAATTACAATCATACGTGGCGGTGACAACTTAACAGCAGAAGGGCTGTCATCCATCATGCTTGACATTTTACAAAAAAAAAAACATGCTTTGAATTTGGCAGACATCAGTTTGCTAGCTAATTAAAACCATATGTGCAGGAAACGAGTGCTCAGCAACTCTCCTTACCTTGACTTCCAGCAAATCTTGACCTTCCACAGCTCGTGCTACCTCTCCATCCACTGATATAGACGCTCCCACGCCCTCACCTCTTGGCACTTCTGCCGCACGTTCTTCCGTTGAGTCAAGATCTAGGAAAATACTCTCTAATTTATTATAATGTTTATCGTAACCCCCAAGTGACGTCATAATGTCTAGTGAGTGCTGATCGAAATATGTGTCTATTGATCTTGAAAGCTTGTGTTGCTTCATATATGGGACACCTACGTGAGCATATTTTTGCATTATATGTGTTTATTGTCGGGCTTGAGTCCCAGCAGTAGAGAAGTTTGCTATGTATTAAGTATTTAAGTTACACATCTTACAGGACTTTTATAAACAGGCATTCCGTTCTTCGGAAAGCACGCAAAGCCATTGGTCTCAGTTGTCATTCACAAATCTTTGGACAGTCATAACAATTAGATTTAGATCAGATTAGACTGAAAGCTAGCCCTATGAGATTAGGAATAGGCTAGGATGTTGATGAATATTAGGCGAGACAACAAAAAAAATAATTAGTCCGTCAGTTCGTCCGTTAAAAATAATTTATTTCGGCCCCATCGTACGCTTTATATAAAAAAAAAACAAATATTGACGTATAAAAGTGTTATGTAAATGTCGCAGTCATCTGGTTAAATCAGCTATTTGATTGTATGACTAGCGCTTTTATTGAATGACGACATTTAATTTAATGACTAAACGACAACTCGTCAAGTTGTTTAATGTAACGTTCAACGACTTGACTGAACGTCATTTAGCATTGTCGTTTAATGGGATATAGTCGACTTTGTAATGTTTGTTTAGGGTGACCATAAGTTCGCAACTTAAAAACTTAACTTCCTTTACATAACAAAAATGAGGACATGACATGACACACTTTATTATGATTTTAATTTAAAAAAAATATTTTAAATTAAAAAAAAAATAGTAGTATCAATAGGTAAATTCATGCTGTCACACTAATTTATCAAGAATAAGTCACTTTAAAGTAAATTTAATAAAAATAATATCAAAACAGTGCTATCTGCGCGAGCTATTTTACGCCTTATTTGTTTTGGTGACTACTAACGCCGCAGTGGAAAAAAAATGAACTAAATTACAATCACCTGACTGATATTACGTCCGCTCTGTTCAAAGGGCTATGCTTCAATCAGCTATCTAGTTGGACGTTGAGTGACGCTTGTTTAATCAGCTTTCGGCCTAGTCATTCAATTAAATGTTGCTATTCAATGAACGCGCTAGTCATACAATCAAATAGCTGATTCAACCAGATGACTGCGACATATATAACCTATTTACAAAATTAATATGATTTTAGTTAGGTTAGCAAAATTTTTTTATAAGATCTCAATTATGTTGCTGTATTTGTCAGCAACAGATTTGAGAGAGAGCGTCTTAGAATTAAGTGACGTTTGAGAATTCGGGCGTCAGTCTTCGATCCTAATAAGGTCCTTATCTCCAGAGCCGTGGTGCGAGAGCTGGTGGAGACGGAAGAGGAGTTCGGGCGGGACATGCAGCAAGTGGTGGCGCGCTACATGAAGCCAGCAGACAAAGCCACCACGCCCAAGGCCGTGTTCGACAACCGGGAACTGCTGTTCTCCAACTTCAGGCAGATCTGCGAGTTTCATAATACGTGAGTTCGCAAATGATTTTTTGGAGAGCAATGAAGAGCATATCCTAAAGCCAAATATCAGTTTCATACTGATGGTAGAAAAAAAAACTATGTATGTTTAAAAAAATTGTAAAGCGCTCTTCCTCTCTTCTAATTACAGTATTGCTATGCCCGACAGGGTCCATGATTGTTTCTATTATTTATGTCCACCACCTGTATACATTATGGAACGCAATAAATACTTATGACTTATGCAAATAATTATAAGGCTATAAGGACCGATGTGAGGAATTAAGATTTCATATAAGGCACAGCACAAGTGCGTATTCTAATATATCTTATAATAGAGCACACATTTTTTTAGGCACATTTTTCATTTACAAACTAGTAAATATACTCTAGTCTAGCCAAATTAACATCCTTTTATTCTTCCAGGGTCCTCCTAGAAGGCATAAAATACTACGCCGGCGAACCGAAAATGCTCGGACGAGCACTTTTACGAATGGAACGCGAATTCGACAAGCACGTGTGCTACTGCCGCGACGAACCAAGAGCACAGCATCTGCTCGCCACCGACCCTGTCGTCAACAAGTACTTTCAGGTCAGAGCATTTTGATACCTATTTCTGTTAAAATACTTTTTATTGGCAGTATACAAAAAGCATATTTTATCTTGATTTCGGAGTTTGAGGCAATTTTTTACAGAACAGTACTATAGAACATTTTTCAGATCCGGTTCTTTTCCTTTTAAATGACCAGAATTATATTCATGTTATAGTTTTTTAGCATTGTAAACTAGCTAGCGACATCTGTTTTTCCTTGTGAACACTAAGACCAAAGCATAACATGATACGCCATCTATCTAGCGTTTAAGTCAGTATCTGTAGGCGCCATCAACGCCATCTGTTAAAGAAATTTAAAACGTCGCGCAAAATGGGCGCCATGTTGATTTTGAGACTCGGTTCTTTCGGAAAATTATCGTTAGATGGCGTTACTAGTTTCATCCGATCATCTGCCAAACTCATTTTATTTCAGTGGTTTCTGAACCATTTCTAAACTTATTATTGTTACCATAACTACAAAGATAGAAGATAAAAACGTTGTCACCAAATTAAACCGGTCTATTTTCGTCTCTCCAATGATAGAATCAGTTTCTTAATTATCTGAATTCCGACTCCGCCTAAACAATTGATCTGTTAGCCCCGTCTTTGACAGCGTGAGGATACCCGGGCGCCGGCAGGCTTGCGAGTTAGGCAATCAGCCAAGAACTAGAATAGTTTGGATGCCACGTCGGGCCGCGGTATGAGTGCTGTCAATTCGACCGCTCATATCGAGGGCAATCACACTGTTTCGCCTATAAACACGATAATATTAGAAGACTGGCTCACAAAATGATAAATTCATTGAATAAATCAGCTGACTGCCTTGCAGTTGCGTAAGGTTTCCAGATAAATCTATTTGAGATGTAGGAGTTCAGAAAATAGGGGCGTTTACTAATTTGACGGGCCTGTTGGTATAGTGGTTAGTAGCCCTGACTGCTAAGCCAGAAGTCGTGGGTTCGATTCCCACCCAGGACAAACTTTGTGTGATGAGCATGAATGTTTGTTCTGTGTCTGGGTGTGTTTTATCTATAATATGTATGTATTTAAAAATTATATAAGTATGTTTATCAGTTGTCTGGTTACCATAACACAAGCTCTGCTTAGCTTGGGATCAGATGGCCGTGTGTGAGTTGTCCCAAGATATTTATTTATTGATTTATTTATTAAAAATTACTTACCAATCTGTGAAGAAAATTGTGTTAGTAGTCACACCTATCTTGAGACAGCTGCTGAACTTTTGACAAGACAACAACTGCCAAGAGGCGGATCAAAGGACCGATAAATTAACTAATTAATATTGTTGTGTCTGTTGTTACAAACACACATAGGTAGTCGATAACCGTGGGTGTTCTGAACTGAATCTCATTTGCCTATCGCATAATAGGAAACTTGCCTTCTGTTAGCTAAATAGCCTGCAACGACGAGTATGCTTTTCCAGTTTGCTTTTTGATGAGCATGAATGTTAAAATTCAGGTAGACACGTATACGCCCACTTTTTTTTGTACTTGATAATATTTTCTACGTATTAGGCAAGAGTCTGTTAAAATTGGCCGTCGCTGTGACCAAAATTCTATCGAGAGAGTATTGTTTCACATTTTTTGGGTTCATGAATCAGCAATATCCTTCGAGATGATGATGATTCATTATTTAACTCGGCGTAGTGTGTCTTCTTCTGCCACTGGCATCTTTGTTTTCCGTTGTCCATTTCTGGACTTGAAAAGAGACGATTCTGGATTCGTCTTAGTTTCAATATTTTGACTCAGATTCCGAGCCTTAGAGGCAGTCATTTAGGAACTGCCAAGACCAGAAGTTTTAAAAATTGTGACGTTTATTTGTAATTTTATTTCATTTTTTCTTCATATTACGTTTCTTTTTCGACCAAATCCTTACACATTCCTTAAATTTTTCCATTGTTCCTTCAAGTAAAGTCACCTTGAATACTCGTACTCACGTCGTAATCCATAAAAATAGTGGTAAATAGTTTTCTATTAGATACAGAAAACGCTTTTACGACTGTTCTCTGGAGGTGCGGAGAGACAAGACTCAACAAACTACGTAATGGTTACGTTTTAAAGAAATATGATGTTATTAAAAAAATGTATTTTCATCTGTTGACATGTATTTACATGTTAATGTTTAAATACGTGTAAAGGTTATGAAATGCTGTGTGTAGTATGAAGTTAGGTAAAGTGAAAAATCAAGATTTTTTCTATCTATAATCCAAGATTACATTGTCTTGGATAACGTTTTTGGATAAGACTTTTTTGGGGTTATTAACCATTTTTATTTGATGGACCGTTAGCAGCCTCACCGACATAAGGCAATATAATCATCAGTCTTGCCTTTTCCCAACTACCTATGTTATGTTTGGCTTATTTTCTAACCGGATCTGGATGAATAGCAGTGTTTTACATGGAGCAACTGGCTATCAGAACTCCACAACCTGGGTTTTAGGATATCATGATAGCCCCTTTTTTATGTTCCTTCTTGGCCCTTTGTGACCAGGGCCCTGGTATCTCTTTCAAACAATTTGCAGCCCCGGTAGGCGTTGGCCCTATCAGGCCCCTGCAGTTTTGATCACGATAGCCCTGGATCAGACGTTCTGGCTTCTGACTTGTAGCGGATTTAAGAATGGCAATCGTTGATAGTAATTCTGGGGAAAATAATAACCTTAATTACAAGTTTACCCATACCAGATATACAAATTATAGAAAGTATCTCTATCAGAATATTTCTAAAAGAAGAAGAACATCTCTAAAACCGTATCTATCAACAAACAATTAAAACAATCAGCACAATTTCAAAACAGTAAAGAAATATTTACCACAGCAGATGACACATTGGGTGAGAGAACGTATATCATATGCCAACATCTGACCCTGATGATGGCTATTATAAACTGAAGGAGACGGGGTTTCAGCTGTTAAAACATTTACTTTTAAATAATATCAGACTACCTAAAAACCTAAATCTTATAACATTATAATATACTAGCTTTTACCCGCTACTTTGTCCTGTCTGCTTGATTGTGGTTGCCTTGAGTTACCTGATAGAAGTTGCAAATCAATTTATGTTGATGATTTTATTATTCCTATATTCATATCATTGGGAGACTGAACAAATTTTATTGATAATTTTATTGCTATTACTAAAGCTCCATTGTCTGTCAGCTCATGCCTATTCTATAGGTCGAAACCCTAGTAGATAGAGAAGAAAATATATCTAAAAAAAATAACAGGAAAAAATCTTGCACGCCCAAATAAACACTTGATTTTTTTCAGCCTTTATTTATTTATTTATTTATTAACACTTCATGCACATAAAAAAATGTACAATGGCGGACTTAATGCCTTAGGCATTCTCTACCAGTCTACCCAGGGAGGTACAGAGATAACATGGCAGGTGCAATATAAAAAAGGAAAAAGAGAAACAGATCGGAAGAATACAACTAAAATTACAAAAAAATACACATATATAATTACCTACTTATATATATATAATAAAGTATATAAAATATACTATATATGAATATATACACATACATACATACATACATATATATACGACAGAGAGTGTAGTGATTGGTCAAAAGACTCTGCTCAAATGTTTCGAAAATGAATCCTCAATTTCCGCTTGAACCCATAACGGCTAGTGGCCGTCCTGATATCGAGAGGAAGCGCATTCCAGAGAAGAATGGATTGAATCCGAAAGGAAGAATGAACTAAATCCGAAGTATGAGAAGGGCAAAGTAAAAGAAGATTGTTGGAAGATCGTAGGTTTCTAGAGTGCGAAGAACACAAATATTGGAACTGAGATATAAGATAGGAAGGAGGGGTGGGACAGTGTAGCAAAGAGAAAAGCGTAGTCAGAGCACGCAAATTTCGCCTCTGGCGAATGGGCAACCAATTTAGCTCAGACCTGTAGTCAGAGACATGATCATATTTTCTCAAGTTGAAAATAAACCTAATACAGTTATTAAGAATTCTGTCCAATTTATCCAACAGGATCGAATTCAGGTCAAAGTAGCACACGTCACCATAGTCGATTAAAGGGAAAATTAAAGCCTGCACAAGCATGGTCTTCGTCTTAGCAGGCAAAAAATTCTTCAGACGATACAGGGAACGCAAGGTGCCATTGGCTCTCTGACTGACACTGGAAACCTGCTTTTGCCAACTAAGCGTCGAGTCAAGATGTAAACCGAGATCTTTTACATCTGGGCTGAATGGAATGACGGTACCATTAAAAATAATTGGAGGAAGAGAACTAACCGTCACTCTGCCTAAGATCCGCGAGCTACCTATTATAATGGCCTGACATTTTGAGGGGTTTACGGACACCCCAAATCTATCAGACCAGTCTTTAATAGCCTCCAAGTCCCGGTTTACATCCTCAACAGCGACACTTAAATCATCTACTCTTGCTGCAGTGTATAACTGAAGATCGTCGGCATAAAGATGATACGAACACCGAAGACAGTGAGTTATTAAATTAATGAAAATAGAAAATAACAGAGGAGATAAAATACCGCCTTGTGGAACACCAGCATCCAGCTCACGCCAACTTGATGAATTCTCATCGACGCGCACCGACTGCTGACGTCTCCGAAGATACGAAGAGAACCATTCCAGTGCTTCGGAAGAAACCATAAGGTGTGACAGGATAGCTAATAGGATGTCGTGACTGACGGCATTAAAGGCATTGGAGAAGTCAATTAACACAAGCACAGTAATTTTTGTATCACTCATGGCTTCTCTAATGTCGCCAGTCACTTTAAGAAGAGCAGAAGTAGTGCTATGCCCAGGCCTGAACCCAGACTGGAATGTACTTACCAGATTGTTCCTGTGCACAAACCCCGAGAACTGCCTGTGTACACAGGCTTCAAGCACTTTCGACAAGAAAGGGAGAATGGAGATAGGCCGAAAATGATTGGGAAGAGAAGGATTACTAATTTTAGGGAGTGGACGAACATAAGCCTTTCGCCACAGGGAAGGGAAATGTCCGGAATAGAGGGAAAAATTGATTATATGGGTAATCGGTGGGAGAAGGCAGTCAATAATTAAAGTGATCATGTGACGACTAATGCCATCACAGCCCACAGCCTTCGATTTTATGGACAGGATAATCTTTTTGATTTCATCCGAAGTGACTGGACAGAAATGAAATGGTTCTATGATAGGACCAGGTAAGGTCTTAATGAAATCCACCGTCTGAGCTAGTATACCTGAATCTAAGTGGCAAGTGGAGGTAAAGTGACGGTTGATATCATCAAGGCCAATTGTCTTAGGAAAATCCACATGACGTGGCCTGCCGACACCAAGAGTTCCGAGGAATTTCCAGATGTCGGCTGGAGAAGAAGAAGAAATATTTTCAAGAATATGGCGGCGTTTGGCGTTACGTATCATCTGATTACACCGATTTCTTGCAGTTTTGAAGAGATTTTTGTTCTCTTCACAACGATCCTTTTTATACCTACGAAAGGCCCGATCTCTACGCCGCATTGCCATACGAACGCCTAATGTCATCCAAGGTGCAGGCGGACGCCTTAGTCTGACCTTCTTCACAGGAGCGTGTCTGTCGTAGAGAGCAAGGACTGTCTGATTGAATATTAAAAGTTTCTCATCGGTATCTGCAGTTGCTTCCATGTTCCCCCAATCTATTCCCGATGCATCCTGGCGCAACTTGTCTACATCCAAGCGTGCAAAACAACGCATGTGCAGAACTTTAGGGAGAGGTTTAGGTGGTTTGAGGATGTAGGAGAGAAAAATGAGGTCGTGGTGAGAGAAGCCGGGAGCAGGACATTGACCGTGGGCGGACACAAGGGAGGGAGAGGAAGTAAGGATTAAGTCAAGCCATGTGTCATCACCCGACGTATTAAAATGAGTAGGTTGTAGCGAAAGAACATGGAGACTGACGGATTCAATCATATGAAGGAGTTTTCGGGAACGAGGGGATGGGTGCATAAGGTCGGTGTTGAAATCGCCCATGATGACGCAATGTGCATACTCTGACACCACAGATTCCAAAGCCAATTCTAGGCTAGAAAAGTAATCCACAGCGGGTGGACAATAAACAACCCCAAGGAGGGTCTTGACGCCTTTGACAGAAATCTCAAGGAAAAGGTACTCAGCAGTAGCATGGTAATTTGGAGCAGAAGAAGCAATTATTTTAAAAGGAAACTCACAGCGAAGATAAATAGCAACACCACCCCCTCCCTTCCCAATTCTGTCATTACGGATAAGAACAAAACCAGGAAGAGAGTAGGCGGTGGAAAGTAGATGAGGTTTGAGCCAACTCTCAGAGATCAGAACGGCGTGAACATTGGCACTAGAGAATGTGTCAGACAGATCACTGTAGTGACTGGGCACACTCTGAGCATTGACATGGCAGACATTAAACGAATGACGTTTGTGTTGGTCAAAACTCCGATGCACAAAGTCACCCAGGTTTTCAGTCGTTGAACTGAAACTAGCATCACGGAAATAAAAGATTCATTAGCAGAGAAAAAGGAGTCATTTCCAGAGGACATAAAATAAATATAAATAAAATAAATAACAATAAATATAAATAATCAGTAGCACAAAATTGATGCACGGCTCTTATCCGTGCACCACCCACCAGCAGCACCAGTACAACAAAAAACATAAAATAAATTAAACAAGAGAGAATAGCAAAAGAAAAAAACAAAACACAAAATAATTAAAATTATTACAAGCACATAATGTCATGAACTCATGACGTAAATCCAGTACCATTTAGGCTTTACAAATTAGTTCCATTGCCTTAATCTAATAAAAAAAAAAAGCAAAATACATAGCAACAACACATTTCAAAAAACTAAAACAAAACGTGGAACAAGGCGATAAGAAACGTCACATGAATAAATATTGACAGTAAAAACACAAATAATAAAACGTGGAACAGGGCAATAACTATAAGACGTCAAATTAACAAAATATTGACAGAACAATGACAGAATACAGTGAGTGACATTAATAAAAGACGCACACAAGTTGACAGTCAGTCAGTGACACAATACTTTATTGCCCCATATCACTATTATATTATTATGCTAGTCGTACAGCTGAACCTTTCGTATGCAAGCCGCCTGATGACATTGTTTTTAAACTTCACAGCCGTAGTCGCCAATCCTTAAGTACTAGTCGTTATTATAAGGTCATTTCCTACGTCTATAAAAACCCTACCATTTAAACAATATACAGTTTTCATCGCTCAATAAAACAAACATGGCCGCTGCCAAGTACATAACCAGTGAGGTGAATTGCACTGTTTACAGCGTCCAGTGGATTTATGCCAAGTGTGGTACTGTGTTAGCGTAGCTATGTCCGTCTTTGACTTCTGAACGTAGTGTGAACTTGGAACAGATTTTACGAGTATTTTTGTTGAAATTAGAATTTGTGCTATTTCTGTGAGATGTCAAATTGAGTGACAAGATAAGTGCTATTTTTGCACAGTATATGTCGCGTTTAACAGATGACTCTATGATTTGGATGATGTTTAGGATTTAGATGATGTTGTGCTTTTCTTGCATAAAGGTAAAAAAGGGACTGGATGCCTTAACCTTTTCCTACAAGTTAACCCAGATAAGAATGAGAATACAACTACCACACTAGTTGTATTTGTAAAAACACAATTTTATAAAATAAAATACGAGATAGCAGACACTCTAGGAGTAGAAAGGGATAGTGTTGTGACAGCCATCGGTATATTTACAGTTCTTACTCCCACCTGTAAATTTGTCCGCGTAGAAACCAAGTTATCCATAAAACTTACTGACGCTATGATATAAAGTTATGTAGCTTTCTCTCACTAAACAAAAGATCTTTTGTAATTATACCAGGTAGTTATCCAGATTTACATCCTAAATGTATAGAGGGTATGACACAGGGTGGGTGATTCCTTATTCCTTATCCTGATGCTCCGACAAGACAAGTGTTGTGTTTCGCAGGCTGCTGTTGTTGTCGCGATTTTGTTTACTGTCGTAATATAGCGTCATCATAATCATTAATTTGCTGGTCAATGGTCGCGTCAAACTTTGATTGCACGATACTAAATTGAACGGTTGTAATTTATAAAATATGTAGTACACAATTACGGTTCCTGCGGTTTTTCAACTTAATCAACGAAAATAACACAGAAATCATCCAGAGCCAATAATTGCAACCGTAGGACAGAATATAATTATATTATCAGTTACGTGCATAGCTGCTGTCAATTCTTGCACTAACATCAACAGTAAATGAGGGGGTGACCTAATAATAACCACCAAACAAATCTGGCCAAGTTCAAGTAGGACTTGCACACGAAAGGTTCCATATGTTGTGCCAGTTTTAAGATCGAATAAAATGCTTCGAAATTATCATCACCTTTGATTGATTGATTGATTTATTTATTTGTGAAAACATGAGTTACATAACATAGCATGCAGGTTGTAAAAAATTTGTTCAGTCATGTTTGGCCTTGCACGGCGTACAAATATTACACTCTTTAATTTGCAAACACACACACACACTTTAATTTGCAAATTCATATAATTTGTTAGTATAACGGGAATAGACCTTTTTAAAACAATTCTTGAGGTACTTACATCCCACTGATGAAAAGATAGCTGAAGCTTAAATGGATTTCGGCACCAGAATTCAGAATCCAATAAGGCTCGCATCTATGTTACAAACATTCCACAAATACCATATTATTCTGAATTTAATAGCGTACTCAAATTTCAATCACTACAAAGTATTAGCTCCTAAACGCCCCATTTTAAATACCCCACCTATGACTATTTTGTCAAAATCAGCTTCGATATAAGCTCCTACGCAACTCAAACTCGTCATGTTTGAGTCAAACCCAGAAATAATGTAACAGCCGTATTTATTAGCATGTGTCTATGCTTTGTGCGATCTTTATGAAAGCCATAGTCATCGCTTTCAGATGACGTATGTTCCCCGTTACTAATAGCACCGAATGGTTTTACAAACAGATGATGCAAGCCGATTGGAAGTTTCGGAAAAACAATTGGTATCTTTATCAATAGAATTTAGTTTATTGTAAAAGTTCAAACAAAAATTTTCGGGGCCTTTTGAAAAATTGGTAGTCTTCTATCTAAGTATACAGCTAGGCTTTACTTCATTCTAGCTTTTGTCATATTACAGCAACATCCAGATAGAAAGATGCAAACATGGTCTGAAGATCCAATGCAAATTCATGACGCCTGACCAAACTATGTCTCATAAATTGGAGTATTCCAAAAGACCCAAGATATATCATCGACACGAGAAGAAGAAGAGACAATTTATGCTTGTCAGTCTTCTTTCGATGGGAAATGATTGTAATAGTTCCGTACGGAGTACCAAAATTATACTATACTGTTAAAACTTAAAGTGATAAATTCTAATATTATAATACTGTTAAAACTTAAGGTTAGCTGACATCGCAGCTGAAACTAGGGATAGACAACTCACATCGCGTAAGGTTTAATCACTGAGGTTTTACCTTTTATATTTACTTCGTGGTTTTTACACAGAATATTACTTCTGATCTTGCAAACACTAAATAAATCTGTAATTGATTTGGTTTAGTCAACCCCGAGACAACCAGCCGTTTCACTAGACTCGTTGAGTTTCATTGCCTTCGCGCTTTTCTGGTTGACGCGACTGTTGATTCTGGGTATCAGGATTTACTGTGGTTGAGAATAATGTAGCAACTAGTAGCAAGCATACCTTAAAAGAAAAAGAGCGCTTTACTTGTGCCTCAATTAACTGAACTAAAGCCCAGTTGATTAAGCCCCGAAGAGTTTGAGAAATTCTAGAATCTATCAATAATTCAGACATGTTATCTAAGCCCGTGATTATTCTTAGTTTCTAATTCTGTGCACTTGACTGCATCGCAAAGTTGTCCCGACTAGAAATAGACGATTTCATTGCTTTCCGTGGGTGGTGGAGTAGACGACAACTGTTGTAGTAATTTGGAATGTTGTTTAATTTTATTGTGTCGAGGAACTAAATAATCTACTGCTGAACGAGAAAAAAACTAAACTTGTTAAGTTCACGCTACCAAATGTTAGACAATCAGAAACCAGTGTACTAATAAAGGGACAGGAATTGAAGCCCGAAGATTCCACAGTATTCTTAGGGATAACCTTGGATGCTAAACTTCAGTGGGGCCCTCATATAGATAAATTATCTAAGAAACTTAGCTCTGCAGCATATGCCGTCAGAAAAATTCGTGGTTTAACTGATTTGGAAACAGCCCGATTAGTTTACTTTAGCTATTTTCACAGTTTGATGTCGTACGGCATTCTATTGTGGGGAAATGCAGCCGATATTCAGACTATATTTGTTTTGCAAAAAAGGGCTATTCGTTCAATTTATAAACTGAGTCCTCGACACTCCCTCAGAGACAAATTTAAAGAGGTAAATATTATGACTGTGCCGTGCCAATATATATATGAAAATTTGTTGTACGCGCATAAAAATATTAATTTGTTTAAAAAATACAGTGATATCCATAATATAAATACAAGAAATAAGGACAAATACATAGTTCCTTCAACTAGGCTTAAGAAAATAGGTGGCTCGTTTAAATGTCAATGTATACGCTTTTATAATAAACTACCCAGACAAATTCAAGAACTTAGCATTACTAAATTTAAATTATTTATAAAACGTAAACTTTGTCAGAAAGCTTTTTACTCTGTCAAAGATTACATTGAGGATTCAAATGCTTGGGATTGAGCTGTTTCGATTAATACATTGGCCATTATTTACTTTATTTACATTTCTTTTCTCTTTGACATTTCAATTATTATTTTGACATTTATGTGTACTTTTTAAAGTATATAATCTTTTTTATGTATTTCTATTTGACATTGATGTGTACTTTTTAAAGTATATAATCTTTTTTTTTATGTATTACTATTTGACATTGATATGTACTTTTTAAAGTATTGTGTATATGTTTTTGTGACATTTTTTTTTGTGAATGTGAGGACTATGGAAGTCGTTGGTTTTTTTTTTTTTTTTTTTATTAAATATGCGGTCTGACGGTTTGAGTATTTAATGCGGCCTACCCAAATGTCCTTACTTTGGTACTGTTCGTCAAGACGTTGGGCTCCTTAGTTTTTAGTTGAGCTAAACGATTACTGACAAATGCTTGCACTGTCTGGACAGGTCCACTCAAATCTGTGTCCTCCTCTCATCAAGAGAGTGCCTCAGACATAAACCTCCATGGTTCTCGCACATTTTTGACCAATACGATTGTATGGACTTTAAAAGAGACTTTGACCTCTGAGTTTGTTTCGGATGTTTCTTCTCAGAGCAGTCCAGCTACGAAACACCGGCCCCATCGTTCGCTTAAAATAAATAAAAAAACAAAATATTTACGTGTAAAAGTGTTATATATATAACCTATTTACAAAATAAATATGATTTTATGATTTTATGATTTTAACTACTACTCCCAGAATTACAGGCTTAAGAAGAAAATTGTGTGACAACTTTCTAAGTAAATCTTGGACATCACTAACATCAGTGAAAACTTGGAATTACAATCACTATAACTCTAAAACCTATACCCATACCTTAACTGTGTGATTAGCGCTGCAGTGAAACAATAATAAGTATTTTTGATGAAATAAATCTTGATCTACATCCAATAAAGCATCGGTCATCCAATAAGCGGTTACTCAGCTGTTTGAATGAAACATAAATTGTTATGTTCCAGAAAGCTTAATCTGGAATAACTTTGCGTGGGGCGTCCTGTCCTTACTCAATGTGAAAGGCCATTGCATAAAGAAAACTATAGGAACATATAAAGCTCTTCGCCTATGTTTACTAGAGAGAAAGGGCTAGTGGGAGAGGTCTTAAACCAAATGTAATTTAAATGTAGATAACACAGTTTATAAACAGCCTTCGACTTGGCATCTTGATCTCACTTGTTGTGTTAATGCAATTAATTTGCTATCCGGTACCTACTGTTGTTGTTAACCTGTGACATCAGAATAAGCTCTCATGTCTTTCATTTTCATAGCAAAGGAGACACTCGTAACTGCGCCCACGTCTTGGAGTTCTGTTATCAAGGATGTTGCAAGGTTTGTTTGTCGACCTTGCCGGGCGAGCAGTACGTGTTCCCCAGTAGATAACACACCACGTCACCGGTGAAATGGCGTTATCCTCTAAAAATCATCGTGTGTGCGGGTGTTCTATGTTTAGCGGGCGGAGAGTACAGGGCCAGGAGAGGAGCAGTCGCTTGGAAGACGCGGACGCGACCACCTCGCTCGCTCCAGCGCATGTACGACCTTCGACCACTCGCCCGAGTGAAGTGTGTGACTGTGATTGTGTTTCCGTGATACCTTTACCGACCGCCTCGCGCTCAGGTACGACTTAACATCGCAATTAGCATTGGACGCTTTATAATTAGACCGGCTGTGGGCTGTGGCGAAAATACCGCGATTTTTTGCCCCTCGTTTCAATGTTACGGGTGTAGTGTTACCAGCAACGCGTCTGGTTTATTTCTAGTGCGGCGTGGGTGGATGAGTTTCGCGGCAATGTTATATTTTTCTTGTGCGCCGCGCTGTGTGCACGGTGCCGCTGTTAGCGGCGCGCGCGCAGGATCTGCGCTAAAGCCGCGCAGGATGACCTTGACCCAATTTTTGCATGTGTTTTTAGGGATTAGCGGAGCTAATTATATCTCGGAGTTGCATCTAGTGATGCATACACGATGCACTCTGGCTGACAACAAAACAATGTATGGATGCTGTTCCTATATTAAATCTTGTTGACGAAGTAGTATATAGGATAAGGTGATATCTCCTGTTTACAACCCCAAGTTCAAGTTTTTCAGTCTTAAGCTATTCTTCAGTTATATCTGAAATAGAAACTGTTGTTAGGCAAGCTTGTTATTGCATATTGTTGTGTAAAAATCATGCCAAACAGTATGGTATCTCATGATCTGTTACTTGTAGTGTCTTCCATTGTTATGACATTAATTTATGTAACATCGATTACAGTTCAAACAGCAAAAGACTTTTTCAGAAATCAATTATTAGAATTTTCGATTTTCTCTTCAAATTTAATTAGAGCTGTATTTTGAAGTTTTGCTAATTTAACACCAATTTTGTTTTGGCATTTTGTCAGATTTTCGATTAAGTTTTTCATCAAAATCAATCACAACGTAATTAATAATGTTTTGGCTGACGTGATTATTATCCCTGCAGTGCAATATAATCATGTAGCATTTACAATGCTGTCTTTTTTGCGCAAAACTCTGTTTTTCTTTTAAAAAATATTGAGAATTTCGCCTCAAAGCTTAACACAATTCGTTTCACATTATTATTTTACTGACGGAACGTCTCAAATCAAAGCCTGTCGAGACATTTGACAAAAAAAAACTTTTCATAAATTTTCTTCTAAGCCTTGGTAGCAAGCAACTGTTATTTGTACAACGGTTGAAATACTTCGATTGTAAACTTTATCACTTTTATATAAAGCGTATAATGGCTTGTTTGGTTCAATGAACAGGCGCAAATGTAATACAGTCATTGCCCTAATTATTTATAGAGATTACAACATCGCGATTCTTTCGCTAATCTCGCACATTTTATTTAGATTACACTTTCGTATTCTGTCTGATAGTTCCATGTTATTTTTAAGAGAAAGATAATGAAGAAAATTAAGGCTAAGTTCATATGGCCGCGCGGTACCGCGCGGTACAAGATCAATATAAACGGTAATTATCGTCTACATTACCGCGCGGTTGCAGCGCGTGGTTGCACCGCGCGGTAATGTAGTCGATAATTACCGCGCGGCCATATGAACTTAGCCTTAATCTAATAAAAGTTTAAAGCTTTGGTAGCAAAATACAGCTTAGCTTCAAAATCAAGATCCCAGAAAGCATGGAATAAAGCCGTGATAATAAACCGAAATATTTTTAATGTGAAGAAAGGTGTGCAATAGTTAATGCAACCACAACAACTCTTTATAAATGAAAACACAGGCTTTTTGGTTATAATCAATGCACAGCCAAAACTGTTGAAGTTTAAAATATGACATTAGCACAGTCGTCAGAGGCGATAAGAAGAAGCGATTTTTGGAAATTCAACTTAAGATTGTAAAACAGGCAATGAAAGTTTGTTTGACAATGAGTAGGATCAGCTAGTAGCTAAATGTATTTGAAATGGCACTACACCTGCTGCAACGCTTAATCAAGCGTTAATCCCTTGCCTTTATATAAGGAAGACAAACTAGTTAATATGGTTTTATTTATTGAAATCTAAACATATAGAATGGTAAACTGTCTGACTGTTGATATATCAACGCACAGTCCAAACCGCTAGTCCCAGAGACACGAAACTTGCATTTTGTGATGAATAGGTAACTCCTAAGAAAGGATTTATGGTTTCAACCCTAAAGAGGTAAAGCAAGGCATGGAAGTATCGACATAAACGCAATCGGGGCGAAAGCCTGCCCCCTTACCATGACGTTTAAAGTAAGATAGTTTTAGTCCTGTTGCAGGAGTGTGCAAGTGACAGCGTTAGACACGTTGTCTAGCGCCGTCTCTTTTCCACTGAAAGTAATGTCAAAGTAATACTGCTATAAGCGCTTGTGGTACGCCCCCTGATCTTCCAAAATAATCCTCGTAAATGTAACCACGGGAAGCTCATCAAAAATATTTACACAAACTGGTTGAGCAAATATTTGATCCAGTTTCAATATTTCTGCTAAAATTCAATCAAATGCATCAAAATCGTTTTCAATGACGGACTTGTTTTTAGCTTCTGTTTTTTCAGTAACAAATATTGAAATGTTTTTATTAGTGGACTTGCTTTCCGCTTTTGTTTTTTCAGTAATAAATATTGCAGCAGCAACTTGCTATTAGCGAAATAGGGCGCGTTAGCTCAATATGTCAAGGTGCCTTAAATATATTCTTGTGTATACTGTGCGTTTGCGCTGCTAACTTTGATTTATAATTGGTTTCTGTTTTACTTGAAATGCTGATTTTGTTGGGTATATTGATTGGATTTTGTTCTTTTGGTAAATATTTTTTGTATATTGAACATCAAATGATGATTGTCTATCAATTGATCATTGATGTTATGTGGTGTCTTTGAACATAAATATTGCAATTTCAAACACGATTGTAACTTTTGTCGAAAAATCAGCTCTGTCTGTTTCCTGTTGTTGTGTTTTTTGTTGAATTACCATAAGTTGCTTTTCAATTTGCCCTGTGAACAAACTTTTTCAACATGGTTTTATCAATTGATATTGTTAAAGAGAATTCTGTCTATAGGTAGGTTCCTCTGCTCAACAAGCAGAGGAACCTACCTAACCTTTTTTTTTTCATTTCATTTCAACTAGAATTTAGCACAGACATAGATATTGTTCTAGCATAGTGTATACGATAAGTTAGGGGTAACCGCTGAAGATGTGTATGTGAATTTGGGTGATATGATTCCTACGTGGTTTTAGACTGACGGACGTCGTCCCCCATGTTGCTTGGGCTCGGCATAATACATTATTTTCTTTTCAAATGTCCTGTCAGCTATTTTTGACTCCCTTTTATTTTATTCATGTACCGTATCTCATTATACGCTTTCGTCTCCCTCTGTGTCTGTTCACATTGAATACCCTAACAAACAAATCTTCTCTTCCTCTCCATGCTAACGTCCTTCAGAATAATTTCAGTCACGATGTCCAATCTCCACAAAGATTAACCACGTGTGCTGTGTGCAAACGCAGATGCACTCTACTTCGTCACTCTCATAATTCGATTAAACAGTAAACTCACTTGCAGGAATCCTTGCAGGGTTCCGATGCATATCTGAGAGTACTTAATATCTGTATGTTTTATATGATGGGACAAAAGTGGATTGCAGAGTCTGACTTCCGTGACAGGTAATTTACTTGTGTTACAGGAGTCATTGCCCTCGTCTATAAGTGGGCATAATTTCGTATATTATGATCTAAGTAATCTTAATCCTTCGTACACACATGATTTGAGACAATAGAAAGACAAAAGCAACCCGGCAGCAGGCTGTCGGTTGGTCGTCAAGAGGTTAAAAGAAATTTGAAATTTCAAAAAGAAAAGAAAGGTTCTCAATTCGTCGGAATCTTTTTTTTTTAATTATTTAAGTATGTTAACCGATTACTCGAAAACGCGATATTGGTTAGTAGAGTATACTTTTCAGATCGTCACATAGTCGGCAGGGTTTGGGGATAGCGGGATGCTCGAGAAATCGATGGAACTCCTAAAATTTAGTTTGCATATAGAGATGATTTTCCGATATTTAGTTTAGGGTCCTAATAACCTATAACTGAACTAGATTTGGACGTCCTGTTTCACACACAATGAAAATGGACACTCAAATTAAAAAATAAGAAGCATTTTCAAAATATGATGACCGCTTTCAAAAACTAAAATTGTTAAGTCGGAAATAATGTAAAACAACAAACAGAATGGGAGCCGCCGTTGAATTTTAAGTTATTGTTTTGCTTTTGGTTTTCGAAGACGGTTAATTTTTTTTAATCTTCCTTTTATTTAGTCTTCACACTCTCAGCATACTTATGACTTTATCACGCCTCCACCATCACAAAGGTCTTGAAAACTACGACGTGAAACTTTAATGCATTAGCATTTCTCCATGCTTCTGGCCTTTCGTTACTGACGTCATTCACCAGAACTGTTTACGACGATATGTTTATGGAAAAGCATAAGCAAAAATTGACTGATTTATTGCACATTTACGATAAGGCAAAAGAGAATTGTTATGAGTTTGTTGAAATTGGACTTTTACATCTTCAAACAGAATAAGGATGAAAAAAATAGAGAAGGAAATTTATACCAAATCGTATGTTCATTGAAGGCGACGCCGACGGTGAGTTGTCTTAAAGAAAAGAGTTTATCCACATAACTAGAATCAAAGCAAAGTTTTTAACTTATAAAAAATACTGGGAAAACCAAAATAGGACTAAGTTTACCATTTTGAATGCGAGGAAGTCAAAAAGGCCTTTAAAACTTAGCCTCAGAATAAACTTTGTACAGACATTAGTCCTAAATATTAGCCCCTTAGTATGTCTGTCTGCACAAGATGAGGTATTTTTCTTAATTTTCCCCATACCAGTAACGCGTAAAAGCTACATCGTACAAGTAAAGTTACTACGTACAAGCTTCATATTGAACCATATTTTGTTTACACTGATTGCAACTGAAGCGGTTTCAAAACACCCACTCGAGGTAATGGATGAGTCAGAGGAATTGTATCTTGATCGTGTCTGTTCTTGCTGAGCAGACGCCTCATTATAATGTGCTACTCTATTGTAGTTTGAATGTTGTTTGCTCCGTGAGCGCGTCCAGTTCATGTTTTAAAGTTGTTAGTTTGTGTTTCCGTGCATTTTCCTTTTCTATAGATTTCCTGTAGAATTGTCGCTTGTTCAAGTTTTCATACCCCAAAAAGAACTCTTAAAGGATCACTTTATTGCAGTCAATAAAGTGATCCTTTAAGAATTCTTTTTGGGGTACCCAAAAACTACCTGTGTGTGTGTGTGGGGTGTCTGGGTCTGTCTCTCAATACGTGGTCTAGAGAAGACCCTTCTTTTCTCAAGAAACATGTATCCTGCTTAACTTGAGACTCGCAAGGAAATCAAAACATAATCCCAATATTCCGATGACTTAGAACTATAAAAAATAATTACAAAAATAATTATTTTTATTATTGTATTTTATTTATTTTGCCAATTTATTGCATAACTGGTATATACAATATTTACAAACTAAATTACTAAACTAAAAAAAACACTAGAATTAAAATAAAATGGCATCAAAAAACTCCTCCGCATCGCTGTCAACCAGCAAAGTGCCCAAGAGTCTTCATATTGCTTCATACTGTGGTGCCTCGTTGTATGGCAATGCTAGCCTCTGACGAGAAGAGTTAGTCAATTTACAAGCACAATAAATAGTTAAAGAGGAATATTTCAGGGGTTATGGGACATCCCGCCCACGAAAGATCTCGCCCCCGGGCGAGATGTCCACTTTTTCAAATGTGCATGGGTATATTCGCCCGAAAAATAATGTTCTGTTTAAACATGGTCATTTTACTTTAAGGTTTGAGGATTCATCTGATGTTTAATAAAAAAAATATACGATTTAGGCAAAATATCTCTTTACTTTTTAAAAGGAGACATCCCAGTCTCACTTATTTTACACAGAACATTTTTTTTCGGGCGAATATACCCATGCACATTTTAAAAAGTGGACATCTCGCCCGGGTGTGAGATCTTTCGTGGGCGGGATGTCCGATAACCCTATTTCAGAGTGTAAAGTATTTATTGAATTACAAAAACAAAACAATTAATCAGCCAAACCTATTCCTCAGGTGATTACAGCTGCCTCATATACTACGGTCATACATTCAACACCTAGGCTTAAAACCGAACAAATAATAGCACATTAAAGTGCTTCTATACCTAAATCTTGGTGTAATTGAATTGTTTTACAACTTAGCAACCAATAGTTTACCGGGGCAATAAAATTGCAACACGATGTCAATATTCTCGGGTTTTGAGTTGGTGCCAAGATCGGCGGGCAATTAGCGTGACATGCGATGAATGTTTGGGACATTTGTCCTATTAATTAATGCTCGTTCGATTTTACTACGATGCCTTTGTGTTGATATTTTTCTATGGTAGTAGTTTTGTAGTATAGCAAGATACACGTATGTAGATCTTAAATTCTAAGTTAGGTGTGTAAAGGTTGTACTAAGACACAATACAAAGCTTAGTATTGTGATCATTGTTTATACCTGAAACTTTTTAGTGACGAATAGATTCAAGTATAAAGTTTCACCAGTTTTGTCCTTCATTGACAAAGACAAAATTTTATTGTCACACTGGGCATAGCCTCCCTTGATTACGAATGGAGATTAGGTACCAACAGATATATCTGGCTGAAATTGAGTGAATCTTTAAAAAAAGTATTTTGACAAATTTCTTTCGGTTCGGATCTGTTTAAGTATTAAAAACGTTGAGATTCAAATATAAAAATACAACATAGGTTATTGCTTCTTAAGTTTACATAATACTAGCTTTTGCCCGCGACTTCGTCCGCGTGGAATAATAGTTCCCGTTTCCGGGGGACTTTCGGGATGAAAACTAGACTATATCTGTACCAAATTTTATTCAAATTGGTTCTGAGGTTTAGGCGTGAAGAAGAGACAGACAGACTGATTGAGTTGCTTTCGCATTTATAATATTAGTATGGATTTTGTGTTTAAACTTTCCTCTAAGCAAGTAATGCCTGTGTTTGGACGCACAAGATAAACAAGTATTTGATTAGGCGTATTCAGTCGGTCCTCGAATTAAACAAAGTAAAAACACTAATTAGGAAGCAACAAACTGATGAAGCATTTAATCCAACTACGACTGTTACGACTGTTCCGTAACAATAAAAACATAGTAAAATAATCATAATCAGGGCAAGATCAGTCCACAAGCTGAACATAACACTACGACCCACAAAAACGATATAAATGTTGTCCATTAGATGTCGTCACAAGGCCAATGGTGGGAACACCTATAAATAAACTTTTATATTTAATTTTATCGCCCGCGCAAGATTCATGGAGAAATGGAATGGCGATCTTAAAATAACAACAGAGATCTCTTTGTTGTTTTGATTTAGATTATTCGGTTCGGATAGCGATGGGTGAATCTTGGTAGAAGTTATCATTTGCATTGGCATAGGTATTATTGCTCTATTATATATGCTTTCGAATCGATAGTACTCTAAGCAATATAGTTAATGGGCCATTGTCTGGGTATCTTGGTGTTCGGAGAGATCTATATATTTTCCAATTTGCTATATTGTATTTGCTGCAGCGGTTTGTTGATGCCTTGGAGGTGGTTACAGCTGCAGCTTACTCTATTTTACTGTGCCCTACGGGGTCCATAATTGTTCTCATTAATAGTGTTACCACCTAAGCTACTTATGGAAAAGCAATAAAAATATTGAGTATTGAGCTTTATATTGGTGTAGGCTATAAAAGCGTAAAAGACATACAAAGTTACTTTCTTATTATAATTAAAGGTATCTATGACATTAATCATTTCGACATAATATTATTATACTGGATAACGGTTTGCACACCTTAGGGATCTTCTTAGATTTAGCCAAGGCTTTTGATACAATTTCTTGTACTTTGCTTATGCACAAGCTGGAGAAACTGGGAATACGTGGAGCACAATTGCAATTATTATCTGATTACCTTACCGACCGTTATCAGTCTGTAAAAGTGGGTCAGTGCATCAGTTCTGAACTTAAAAATACCTGCTACGGAATCCCACAGGGTAGTATTTTGGGTCCTACCTTGTTCCTTATTTATATAAATGACCTGTGCAATTTGTCCCTCCAAAATGGTTTAGTGGTTTCATATGCTGATGACACTGCTCTACTTTTCACAGCTAAATCAAAAGCCGAGGTCTATAAGATAGCACAGAATGGTTTTGATATTGTGTCTAATTGGCTTCATACCAATCTCTTAAGTTTAAACACAGATAAAACCAAATACCTGTTATTTACAATGCGAAATACCTATCCAACGCTTACTAATCTTAACATTCAAGCGCATAACAGTTGTAACCAACATTGTGCTGACATTGCATGCACTTGTCCTAGTTTAGCAAAAACTGACCATATAAAATATTTAGGTATCACGATTGACGCAAACCTAAACTTCCGCAAACACATCGATTTATTATGCAACAGAGTGCGCAAATTAATATACATTTTTAAAAACTTACGTAACATTGCCGACTTTAAATTAATTAGACAGGTTTATTTGGCTTTGTGTCAATCTATTATTACCTACTGCATTACGTCATGGGGTGGCGCCGCTAAATCTACTTTGCTGCACTTAGAACGCGCTCAAAGAGCAGTTTTAAAAGTTGCCACGTTTCGTCCTTATAGATATCCTACAGACCAACTTTACATGGCCTGTAAGGTGTTAACAGTACGTCAATTGTTTGTTTTGAATGTAATTTTGTTCCAACACACTAACCTTTATTTCAATCCAATACCCTCAGATAGAAGAAGAAAAGATTTGGTCTGTGCTAACTCTCAAACTAAACATGCTTTTGCTAAACGCTTTTATTTATTTTTAGGGCCCTACTTGTATAATCAGCTTAACAGAGTACTAAATATTTATAGTTTAAGTTACTATAGGTGTAATTTACTAGTTCAGGAGTATCTGGCAAAACATAATTATGCAGACACGGAAAAACTTCTAGAAATTGATAAATAAATGTAAGCTTCTCCCTTCCTTGTCTTATATAAGTATCTTTATTTAACTAATTATTTGTAGTTTATTATTACTTGTTAATTTGTTTAAACATAATGTCGTAATTAATCTAGTTTTAAAATTATGTTACTCAAATGATTACTTTTTTGTCATTGGAAATTTTGTCTCCTTAGTTATTTTAGCTTCTTATTTTATTTTTGTTTTTTAGTTTAAGTTTGAACTAAAATGATGGCCTGAAACACAGGTTTTTTATTAACCTAGATCAGGCCGGACTACATTATAGTTAGAACTAAATTTTTTCTATTGTATTTAATGTAAATCTCCTTTGTACTTACTTTTTACTTAAATAAATTTATTTATTATTTATTATTATTATTATACTGAGACAGACTACTAACTTTACTTTGAAATATTGTAATGTAACTTTAAAACCATAGAAATATCCGCATTGTCACTATGTTATTAAAGTAATACGAGTTTTACTATGCCTGGTGTATCTCATCAAGCTGTTTTGGCAGCCATCTTGAAGTTTTTATTGTTTTCTGCCTTGTCGCCAAATTGTGGCTTTGTAATAGAATCGAAGAATTTTTCAATTAATTTTAGATTTTATTGTCTTTTAGTGACAGTACATTTTCATGTGTTCATTGATTTATTTCTTCGTAGGATTTAGCAGACAACCTCAAGGACGACAAAGGTATCGCTGAACATCTGAAGCTTCCTATTCAAAGAATCAATGACTATCAACTGCTACTCAAGGTGAGTAATTACAAAAGAATTATAAACTGTAATCCCAATTCCACTCATAATTTCAGTCTTACCCAATAACTGCAAGTTGTTTATTACTTTTCCAAACTTTTACTTATCTCCTCGTTCCACGTTAACGATCGCGAGCTCTTCGCAGAATGGCTTTCTTTTTGACGATGCCAAAAACACATTGATAATATTTCTTGTGTAGGAATTACATTACATTATACATTTTAATGGTCTTTCTATAGGAACTAGTGAAATACTCCAAACGGCTTGGCGAAGACTGCACCGACCTCCAAAAAGCATTGGAACTCTTCCTTAGCGTTCCGAACCGAGCTACCGATAACAAGTTCATCGCTAGCATCGAAGGCTTTCGCGGCAATATCTACAAGCTTGGACGCCTGCTCACCCACGACTGGTTCACCGTCGCCGACGCTGACGGGAAGACTAGAGACAGATACGTCTTCCTCTTTAAGGCTAGACTCCTTATTTGTAAAGTTAAGAGGGTCTCTGATGATCGCTCCGTGTTTGTGCTAAAGGATATCGTCAAGGTTAGTTGTTGTTTCATTATTTATTTTTAAAATCGTTACGAGTCCACATAAATGCTTGTGAATAGATCGAGTCCAAGCATCAAATCCTCCACTAGTCTGATCGACTGAACATGTTTATAAATACGTGATTTACTGTAGATAAACAATGTTGCATGATCCACATAAGCAAAGCTAGCGGCACGACTAGTCAAAAGTAAAGAAAAGAATATTCTAGTTCAAACCTAACATAGGTTCGAATCTAGTTAGTGGAATCTAGTTCACATTTAGTAGCTCCTAAAATATTTTAGTGTCGATAACGACTCCGATGTTTAACATAAAATTGATTTGTACTTCCTCTCGTTAATGAAAGTATGAGCGATCTAGATACAAACCATCAAACGTTTTCCACGTAACGGCCTACACGTTCTAACTATATCTCCATTCATTAGAAACTCTCACGTTCTTACAATTCCAAAAATAGGTCAATTCAAAAAATAACTGTTTGGAATTATTCCAAAGTTACGTCTGGAATGTAGGTACGTGTATTGTGCTAGTTCCTTTATCATTTAAGATTAAAATTTCTACACGTAGTGAGAGTTTTCGTTTATTTAATACCTACATACACACGTCGTAGTCTTATGAAGACATTGACACTGTGTCATTGAAATAGTTTCTTCTGACGACATTGTGGTCGCTATTTGGAGCAAGGCAAGCTCGCTTCTGAAATTTAAATTTTCTATTACTTTGATAAATGTTGATTGGTACATAAATATTGTTCATGAAAAAGCTATAGCATTTATAGTCGTAAATTTACTTTTATGAATACTCTCTAAAGTAGTTCTTTACAAATTCTTTGTTCTCATTAATGTTATAAATATATTATGACATAATTCTTGGTCCCTAGCTACCAGAGGTCGAAACCAAGGAGAATCCTGACGAAAAGAATAAGTTCCAACTTTGCCAGAAGGACCCACCACTCAACGTTACTCTCACTGCTCATAAGGAGCAGACTAAGACCAATTGGCTCGCCGAAATCAGAAAACACGCTAGTGACGTCGGTAAGAAACAATTCTAGAATTAACAGTAGTCTTGTTAATAGTAATTGTTAAAATGCTAACAATTTTGAATTCAAAATATATTGGTATGTTTTGTCCTCCAGTTGCATTAGCCGAACACGCAGCTGACGACCTCCAAATAGAATCCGAAGCTCCCCCAGCAGAGCCAGAAGAGAAGAAAAAAAAGAGAGAACACGCAGAAGTAGCGCAAGCAGAAGCAGAAGATACCAAAGAAAAACGCTCTCGCGTAGAAGAGACTGCGCAAGTAGCAACTACAGAAGAAGCTCATCAACTTAAAACTAAAAGAAAAGCGTCTATAGGAAGTGAGGTTGCGACTAAGATCTCTAAGTCTGAAGTAACAGAAGTATCATCAGTTAGCGAGGCACAAGAATCTGTTAAAGTAAGTTCAGTCAGTGCTGCAAAGAGTGAAGTCGTAAGTGCTTCAGAGACAAAATCATCTGTGACTGTTGAAAGTTTTCAAGTCTCAGAGAAAACCGCGTCTGCTTCGCTATCTGAACAAACTAGTCAAGTTACTGTTGTAGCTGCATCGGAAGTAAAGGTTGGTCAAGCAACATCTGTACAATCAACACAACAGTCCTCTGTTCAAAGCACAACTGTTGAACAGTCGTCCCATGAGACAAAAGTACAAGCAAGCTCTCAGAAGACATGTGTCACTGAACAGTCTGCGTCAGTAGAAAGTACAACACAAGTTGCTCAAAAAGCAACAACTGCTCAAGAATCTAAATCTCAAGCAACTAGTGTATCTAAAACCGAGGCTACATCGGTTGAAACTAAACAAGAAACTGCAACAGAGCTTAAATCACAAGCTTCTGTCAAAGAAACAACAGTTCAAGAAACTGTTGTAGCTTCACAACAATCTACTAATGTTCAAGAGGTAACAACACAACAATCTGTAGTAGAAGAAAGTAAGGAGAAAACACAAGAGAAGGTCAGTGCCAGTGGCGTCGAGTCTAAGCAACAGGGTGACGGTAACAGTCAAACTGTAACCGCGGAGGAAGTTGTTGAAGACGAGATGTCTAGGTATAGCCGCAGTTCGCGGCTCTCTGGAGGTAAGACTACTGTTCATCTACTTGATTACATGTAATCCGATTTTTCTCGTTACTACAGGTTTGATGTAAACTTAATTCCTCTTGCTTTATTACAGAGTACTCCAGTAGCAACCGAAAATCAAGTGGCGGTCGCTACGAGTCATCATCTGCATACGACAGCAGTGGACTCACGTCTTCCTACACGCGACGTGAAAGCGGATCGCGTTTGGAATCCTCCAAGTACGAATCAGGAGGAGCACTAGAGGGAACTGCTTCCTCTCGCTACGAGTCCAAGTACTCATCTAAAACCGAAGGAGGATCCAAATATGGAATTGAGTCGAGCTATGAGAGCAAATCTGAGGCTGGCTCTAAGTACGGAATTGAATACGATGCCGCCAGCAAGATAGATAGCATCGCTTCTAAATATGGCATCGAATCTAGCATCGAAAGTAAATCTGAACAATCTGCCTATGCTATTGATGGCGACTCCGTGAGTAAAATTGACAGCATCGCTTCAAAATACGCGTCAAAAAGAAACAGCGTGAAATCTATCGGAGCTGGCGACGTAGAATCGAGCATAGAAGCCAAATATGAAAGTAAAATTGAAAGTTCTGCTTATGGCATCGAGTCCGACTCAGTCAGCAAAATTGATAGCATCGCGTCAAAGTACGCTTCGAAGAGGAACAGCATCAAAGCCAGCAGTGACAGTGAAAAGGTCGAATCCATTTCTTCTAAGACCGAAACTAGCTATGAAAGCGTAAAGAATGGGGACTCCTCTTATGAGAGCAGGCGTTCCAGCAAGAAATCTAAAGCTAACGGCTCATTGAGTACTGGATACGAAACAGCCAGGTCCGTCTCTAAATCAGAATCTCATGATGGAAAACCAATATTCTCGAAAACCTTAGAAGGCCAGAACATTGAGCGTAAGTACTTGCACCCAAACGTAGAACACATTCCATAGAAGTAGACACACTATTAGTGCTTGTACATAATGCTTTTAGTAACCTAACGTACACTACACATTACTTTAACAACGCTTTGTACATTAGTAACAATATCTCCCTTCTATGACTGTAAGAGTTCGTACGGTAACTTATTTATAAAACAATATTAGTTTTCTTGAATTTAAATCAATCATATATTCCAACCTAATTTACCAAAATATCGGTAGCTGGAATAAGAAAAAATACATCTCATTTAATAAACTGTAACATCATCGAGGTAAACAAATCCGTGCGAACTCTCTCGTAACCACGCTCTGAATCCCCAGCTGGTGAGAACGCTATCTTCGAATGTCTTCTGCGTGAATCTGCCGAAGCGAAAGTAACTTGGCTGAAGGACAACAAGCCATTGACCGACCGCCTCATGGACCGTTGTTCCATATCTTATGAGAACGATGGCAGCTTCAAGATGGAATTGAAACACTGCAGAGAGTCAGATGCAGGAGTTTACACAGCAATCGCTGAAAATCCGAAGGGAAAGGCCCATTGTACCGCTCAGTTAGTCGTTGAGGAGTGTAAGTTTCATTTTTCTATTTATTTTGTGGGTTTGAGATAAATAGTGGGTATTGATGGAAACCCGTCGCTAAGTCCATATACAACAAACCTATAGATTTTTGATTTATGATTGAAAATTTTCTTATGTTTACAATGGAGATCCATTAAAAATAAGTTATTGTTAGCATTGGATTAATATATTTGGGATTTAAGACATTTTCAGTAATTTATATTGTTTGAATGATTTCTTTCCGTTCACTACTTATTTTTCTCAGAACCCAACCGTCAATTTATAAACATTTATCAAATTTTATTCAAATAATATTTTTTATTTAGTATCTTTAAATTTCTGTTCCTATGCATGCTCATCGCGATCATCGATTAAGACATTGTAAGGCGTATAACACGTAGTTTGAAATCTGATCAGTTTACTCTATTTAATTTTCCTGTAATTTGCACTTATCAGTATTGTTGTACACCTGTTTACTCACAATATAAATAACCTGAATAATATTTGTAAGTATTTCACATTTGAGGCATAATTTCCTAAAACTATCGAATCAAAACAGTTCCGTTTAAATGTCAACCAAAATCTTTCAATATTTCAATTCGATCGATCGATAATGTTTTGTCAGATTCATCAAAAATATCTAAATTAATTGGTTCAATGTAATTTCAACTGCCTCAAATGGAGCTTTTGGTCAATAAAATATACTAATTATAAATATAATGTGCTAATTATAGTAACTGCAGAAGAACGCAAAGAGAGGAATGCGCTCAAGGCCCCGTACTTCTTGGTGGCCTTGAAGGACACTGAGATCATGGAGAATACGTACTTGCGCTTCATGGTCAAGGTCAAGGGCGACCCCAATCCTGAGGTCAAGTTGTAAGTATTGATTTATTGTTAACTTTTTAATGTCAGTTCATGTGATAGTTATTTCTGCCACCACTTACTCTGTCATCTCATAAAGTTTATGTTAAACTTGGGTGTTAAGATAAACGTTTTATCTATCTGTCTGTTTGGGTTATTTTTTCTCATTATACACACTATGAAAGTCAAAAGAAGAAAAAGCTTTCACTGCCTTTACCATTTGTTGTTAGTGGAACTCTATCTGAGTTGCATTGTCTCATGGCGAGACAAATAGACGTTACCCAACACACTTTGGCTTAGCTGCGTTCCATCTCTATCGTACACTACTGCTTACATTGTCTCAATGAGAGATTTAGAAGTAAATTACCACTAGCTGTTGCCGAAAAACAACACTTTATTCAATTCCTAAATTTACTATTCCCTATCCATTTTGTCCCCAGCTACCGCGACAACCGTGAGATCCTAACAACGTCTGAGTCGGACCGCGTCTCCATCATCCGCACGCGCGCGGACCGCGGCTGCTATGAGCTCGTCATCGCTGACGTACAGCCCGGTGACGCCGGCGACTACTCCTGCAGGGCCGTCAATATCTACGGGGAAGTCACTTCGGAAGCTAAAGTCACTGTTGTTGGTAAGTTGTTAAAGAGCTTCTATGAGCTCGTCATTGCTAATGTTTAGCCCAGTGACGCCGGCGACTACTCCTGCAGGGCCGTCAATATCTACGGGGAAGTCACTTCGGAAGCTAAAGTCACTGTTGTTGGTAAGTTGTTAAAGAGCTGCTATGAGCTCGTCATTGCTAATGTTTAGCCCAGTGACGCCGGCGACTACTCCTGCAGGGCCGTCAATATCTACGGGGAAGTCACTTCGGAAGCTAAAGTCACTGTTGTTGGTAAGTTGTTAAAGAGCTGCTATGAGCTCGTCATTGCTAATGTTTAGCCCAGTGACGCCGGCGACTACTCCTGCAGGGCCGTCAATATCTACGGAGAAGTCACTTTGGAAGATAAAGTCACTGTTGTTAGTGAGGTGTAAAAGAAAAAAGGGTTATAAGAGTTTAGAACGCTTAGAGTAAATTAAGTACTTAATAGATGACTAAACTAACTAGGTATGCTGCTTGTTTATGGACGAAACTGCCAATCTGCCGTCCTAAAATAGGGATTATCTGAAATGAGAGAGAATGAGGGCCTGCATGAGGTAGCCCTGTATATTTGCACAATCTTGTGATAACATATGTAGGTAGATTAGTCGATGAAAAGAATTGTTAAATTTTACGAGTTTCTCATAACAATGTGTTGCAAGATTAGCGTAGACGATACAAATATTTGACACGCGTGAGAATCGAACCTGAAACATGCAGCGCAGAGCAAAGCTTAGGTATTGTTTCAACCTGGCCACCGTTGTAGATTTCAAACGATTTACGCAATAGCATTTACATTCATTGAATAGCTAAAGATTTCGTCAAATTATGTAATGCCTTGGAATTTTGCCATCTACCCACGAAAGTTTAGCCAAAGTAAACGTACTGTACGTAGTTATAAAATAGCTAAAATAATTAACAATTCAAACATAATTTAGCGTTATTGCCAATAAAAATAAGATCATTAATATGTCGTAATCAATGAAGAATGTTTGAAAGGTTATAAATAAAAACGTTAAATTTTTCTAAACAGTTGGACATCCTCCAGATTGTGTTTATGGCTTGTCGTTTTATTATCGTTCACTAGAATTAGACTGAACTTGTAATAGTTTTGGACTGTTGACTTACATTTTTCATAATTATCGTGTTAAGGTTGGACGATATTCTTTAAAAACCTTGGACTAATTTGGCTAAGAATAATGTGGTGTCATCTGTCTCGGTGGCGAACTACATCCGACGAATTCTACATCGCGATATGAAAGTTATCCGCGATGTTGACATTATAGTAGTCTAATAACCGTCAGATAGTATCGTCTGGTCTAAAATCCCGGTTTTGATTTATAAATGACGTAATTTTTTATGTGGAGATAGTTGAAGGGATGTAGAGTGAAATAAGCAACTTTTTATCTTTTTCTAACGCGATTTTATAGTGTTCAAGTTAATAAGCTGTTGTAGAAATTGATTAAGCTATAATACTAATTATGAAGATGATGCAAACTATCGTTCTCGGTCGAGATATCGTTACTTGTATACCTAAAATAATCTCATATAATACACTTGAAAAGCAGCTGAATTCTTACAACAAAGAATTTCACAACCCCGACGGTCTCGTAGTAAAGTATACCCATAAACATTGAAAATCTTTTGAACATAAGATAACTTTAATATCTTTTATTTCCTCAGATGACAAGAACATCTTTGGGGAGCTTCCACCTGGCGGCGAGGGTCTGCTAGCCAAGGGAGAGAAGGCTTCCTTCACGTGGAAACGTGATGGACAGGCCTTTGACCCTGAAGAAAGATTTAAGGTATATTTATTACTTCACGCATCAGCAACTTGTGTTAAAAATATTTGAAGACGACAGTTTTATTATTCATCTGAGACGTTATCATGAAGCACTCTTAACACCCAGAGGAAACCACATAAAAATGTATACAGGAGTTTTTAAATTTATCACAAACAGACAGAGAGAAGCGGTGCGGATCTTTTTTTAATAATATGTAAGGATCCTTTCTCGAAAGTCTGGTAGACTAAAAATTATGTTAGAATCTTTTGAAGAAATTTTAGGGTTCTAATTCCTATTCATAAAACGGACTATTTGATCCAGGTGCTCCTAGGAGACGATGAGGACTCGCTAGCGCTGGTGTTCCAGCACGTGAAGCCAGAAGACGCCGGCATCTACACCTGCGTGGCCAAGACCAGCACTGGAAACATCTCCTGTTCCGCTGAACTCACTGTGCAAGGTACGTGCAACATTATTATAGAATGTTGATGTCGCCGTAGAATATACTCTGTTACTTTTGGGAGATGACTATCAGTCAGGATTTTTTGTATTTTAACTTAGGTTGTTCATGTAGAAGTTTTTGAGTACTAGAAATGATTCTTGCTAATTCTTGCTAACTGTACCTTTTATTGAAAGTCGGTTAATGATGATCAAAATTTTTAAGAAAAGTTGTAGGAAATCTTAAGACTATATTTACATACAGCTAGGGTAATTCCCCTTATTGCCGCGCTGAAAATTTTCAGCCCGTTCATAGAATGAAGTTAAGAAATAAGCGAAGGACGACTAATATAATTCACTCATGTAACTCAATAGTTTATTAAACTCCATTTTCCTTCCTGAAGGTGCGGTTCACGAGCTACATCGTGAGCCAGAGAAGCCGACCCTGGTCATAGAACACCGCGAGGCCATCGTGTCTGCTGGCGCGTCCGCCATGTTGGAGCTCACCTGCAAGGGCTTCCCCAAGCCCACCGTTATCTTCAAACACAATGGGAAGGATGTGGAGGCTGATACTAGGCATAAGTGAGTTTTAAATAAGAAATATAGCTTAATATTATTTATGGTAACGAATAATCCAATCGTATTAAACTGTGGAAAATACCTAAATCACCTAAATTGTTTATTAGTTCTTAATAATCATTGCCGCCAAATAGATTGTCCAACATTGTGAATGTTGGAGGTTTTTTTATTATTTACATACAATAATTGATCAATACTTAATATT
Source organism: Athetis lepigone (assembly GCA_033675125.1). Taxonomy (NCBI): domain Eukaryota; kingdom Metazoa; phylum Arthropoda; class Insecta; order Lepidoptera; family Noctuidae; genus Athetis; species Athetis lepigone. The sequence continues at coordinate 1,901,788 of CM066232.1, read as the reverse complement.
TTTACTCATAATAAAAGAAATAAATTTTGATTTTTGTCACTCATCTTACATTTCTAATAACGTGCTTGCGAAAAAATTTTGGGTTTCTATTAATATGACCCCATATTAGTAGAAACCCATTTTTTTACGATTTTGTAAAACCCCAAGTAATTTTTACGATTTAGAAAACCCCATTAAATCCCCGAGACACTTCTCCAATAGGTATTATCTTTTTAATGTTACAGCTATTATTATTTTTGGCATTCGTGTTATAATAGGCTAATATAATCTACCTCAAGCCGGGCTTTTTGTATTGTATGAATGGCACGCCTCTGTACAAAATTATTACAAAAAATGTGAAAAAGGATTCTCTCTCAAAAAGCTTTTTATAGACCAATCCCCCTTCTGAAACATAGCCTCCAAAACCATCACCTTTTTCTAGATTCCTGTACGAGGACGAGGAGACGATGTCACTGGTGATAAAGAACGTGACGCAGGCGGACGCGGGCGCGTACCACGTGACGGCCAGCAACGAGCTCGGGGAGGACACCACCACCATGCATCTCGTCGTCAAGGCTGCGCCCAAGATCAAGAAGAAGATTGAGAACCAGACTTGCATGGTAAGGAGTTGATGAATAATGATTGATGAAAGAAGAGAAAGAAAAACAGTTCACTACCGCATAGTGAGCTACAAGATGAAACTTATGTACTGGAGACCTTAAAACTAAGAGCTAAATAGCGTCACTACCATGACATGACGTAAGAAATGTTTGTTGATGCAAATAGGGGTTCGAGATCAAGAGCTAAGCTACGTAGTTTAGCTTAGCTCGCATAGCTGACGCTGTTTTTCATACTTGTTTGCACTGTAGTGTTTCTTTATATGGCAGTTATCTAACAATTTACCAATTTTTAGATGACGACATTATTAATAATTACGACAGTACTACTTTATTACAGTAATACTCGTATTTTATTAAGTGATTATATATATTTAAACTCTTTCTTTCACATGAATGATTTTCGTCCACAAAATTCTAGATCTTGCAGCAATTTATTTTTATTACTGATGTCCCTTTTTTCTCCATATAAAACAGTCTTTTTAGAATGAACGACTAGAACCAACTATTTTTAAATGTTATTGACGTTCCGAAGCGCCTCCATGGAAATAAACCATTTGACTTTGACTTCACCATTTGTCCATACCCAGGTATCGTCCACCCACACAGTAACAATCGAGATCGAAGGCACGCCAGCGCCCGAGGTGACGTTCTACAAGGACGGCAACGAGATCAAGAGCTCCGACCGTATCCTCATCGTGAAGGAGTCTGATGAGGTCTACAAGATAACCATCAAGGATGCCAAGCTTACTGATACTGGCTCGTATTCTGTTGTTGCCAAGTAAGTTGTGGAAAACGACATAATTGTGTAGACCGTAAAGTACTTTTATTTAATTCCAGCAGAATTGTTTTGGATAAAAATATTTGCAATTGTGACAATGGTTACTACCGTAGCATTACCAAATTCCTTTACATTAACCTATTCTGGTTAGAATTATTTAAGCTTTATAAACTAGCATATAATTTTAGAAGTAAATATAACCTTTGAACACAATTAAACTTATGTTAATACAGTTTTATAATTTACTTGCTGTCTCTCGCTGCTTCACCCGCGTCGTATGTACAGTTCCGCTCCCTTAGGTCAAAAAGTTAAACCCTTCCTTAGTAAATGCGCTCTCCAGCACTAAAAATGTAATTCAATCCGAACTAGTAATTCCAGTCCAACAATCAAACTATTAAACTTTTTAGTGTACTGACTCAACTGATCCTCTATAAAGGTGGAGGTTCGCGCCGCGACAGAGACAAGCGACCGAGACAGGAGACCGCGACCGAAGACCGCGACCGTTACTTGACGTTCGGCAATGTATAGACGACAGTTCGCGAGCGAGACAGAGTCAGGAGACAGAGCTACGCCGATGCCGAACTAAAGTAACGGTCGCGGTCTTCGGTCGCGGTCTCCTGTCTCGGTCTCCTGTCTCGGTCGCTTGTCTCTGTCGCGGCGCGAACCTCCACCTTTATATGGGTATCGTGTCGCCCAGTAACTGGGTTTTGGAGGTCTGATAGGCTGTCGCTTCTCATAAAACACTGCTTTATTTAAATTTATTCTATTTTATTAGGGATAACAAACAGCAGTATATATTACAGTATTATATATTACAAATGATTGTAGTACTACAATAATAAAATTAATAAATATACTACTGACGCTATCCACAGATTATCACATAAATACTTGTGTACTTAATGTTACACTGTTGTGGATTTGTTCCAGGAACGAAGTGAACCAGTGCAGTGACTTCTGGCAGTGGCATGTGACCTCGCCCCCAAAGGTCGTGAAGAAGATGGGGGAGTCCAAGGTCTGCGAGCAGAAGGAGTCCGTCACCTTCAAGGTGGAGACACAGTCGGACCCTGCACCTACTGTGTCCTGGTAAGTGAATAGTATTGTTACTGACACTAGACACTATTATACTAGGTGTATTTTTGGTCCTACACAACCCGCTAGAAGATGATTCTACTAATTAAAACAAACAACTCTGAAATCTCCAAAAAAATAACAGCTGTTTCATACATTATGATCGAGAGGGCATTGAACTTTTGTTAGAAACAGCTGATATTTATTTCGCGATTTCGCGGGTTTGATTTCCGCCCAGATCAAATCTTTGTGTGACTAAAATTATTCTGTTTTTTTTTTCAATTTATTTAAATAATACAAGTTTGTATATCAATTTTGTATCACTTGACCGTTTGTGAGTTGTGTCGGGATATTAATTTATTTTATTTATGCTACTTTACCAGGTACAAGGACAAGGTGGAGCTGTCAGAGTCGTCCACGGTGAAGATCTCGTCATCAGGTGAAGCTCACTCCCTCGTCATCACGTCAGCTGCTCGCGCTGACGCCGGGGAGTACTCCTGTGAGGTAAGCGATATTGGATTTGATCAATTTAGTTCACCATATGGGGTGCCAGGCCTGAAACAAGACGAATCTAGAGTCATTTCAGAGGAAATAAAAAAGACTAACTTATTAGTGAGTAGAAAACCACCTCTGAGAAGACACTAGCATTGGCCGCCACAAATTGAATAGGGATGACGATGGCATTAAAAAAATGGCATTCTGTTTAGTCCGTCTGATAGATTGGCCGAAAATACGGGACACGTATTTTTTGCTTGATCAAATTAATTAAAAAATTACAAAGATAAAGAGCAACAAAGTTCCGGAGTGGGGGCTTTTGAAGTCACCGTCATGCAAAAATTGTATCTTATTGTGACGTCATGCGCAACTTCAACGCACTGTATCGTCGTCATTCTTCGTTTACGAGAAAAAAGAAAAAATACGTGTCCAAAATTTTTTGATAGTCTATCTGACGGACTAATTACTTTTTTTTGTCGTCTCTCCTATTGTCGATTTCAAAATTCAGGGTTTCACATAATATTTATCTACACTTTACTTTTGGTATCAGTGATATCAAAAATCTAGAAAAAATACTATGGAATATATAAAAAGTCGAGTTGTACATATCCCGTTACGATTATTTTAGAAAGTTTCCAGCTTCTTCGCCTTCTCCTATCTACGTTAGATTGAAATTTATTCTTGATCCTAACATTACCGTAACTAGCCAAACTGTGTGTTAAGAGTAACAATTAGTTATAGATTATTATTAATATTGAACTTTGAGTTCAGTCACTAATCAGCTACAAAAGGTTTTTATTTTCTCTCGCTTTTCTATCTTAGAACATCAATTCTCTCTCCCCAGATCCGCAACATCCACGGCAGTGCGTCGGACGCATGCGTGCTGAACGTGCGTGCGGGCCCGCAGTTCACTCAGAGGCTGCAGGACCAGGCCGCCAGCGAGGGAGACAAGAACATCGAGTTCACTGTGGCTGTAGAGGCCTTCCCTGAACCTACTGTCAAGTGGTACGTCTTTGGGAATTCAGAACATCTTACTATTTACCTTTGTAATGTAAGATAAAATGACGATATGTAGCAAGGGCATTGACATGTATATAATCAAAGGGCATTAGTTAACCTTGATGTTACCGTTGCACATCTTTCAAACTAGAATGACAAGAAAGCAAGAGAATAAGCTAAGCCTAAGCACGTGTAAAGTTGCGTTAAGTTTTCTCTGTCTACAAATTTCTCGTGGTACATACAAATAGATTCAGAATAAATATTTAGGGCTATACAAATATTTATCTCGTGAGAATCGAACTCTTTTTAATTTCAAAATTCAGTCGAATACTCTTTACAAGAAGCTATTCAAAATAATAATTTTTTCATGTCTAAAGGCAACATCCACAATAAATTGGTTGCAATCATTTTTTACTATCAATTACCCAGAAACAACGCATAAAACATCCATAGATCGGTGTCAGAAGTTCTAGATCTTTCTAGATGGTTCTTTTTCTTCTCAGGTACCTCGGCGACGTAGAAATAACAGAGAAGAAGTCAGTGTTCACTCGCGTGGACAGCGGCAACACTCACAAGCTGATCCTCAAGGAGGTGTCGGCGGAGTACTCCGGGAAGTACTCCTGCAAGGTCTCCAACGTGCTGGGAGAGGACTCGTGTGCCGCCACCTTCACTGTCAACAGTAAGTGTATCTATGTATGTGTAGTATGTATGTGTGTTGGGCAGTTGATGATGCTTCTGCAACTACCAGCTGATCCTCAAGATCTAATCCGGTCTAATAATAATGTGTTAACATGAAACGCGAAAGTTTAAAAGTAAATAACACTGCATTTTAAGGTTTTCGAAAATGTATTCCTTTCTGTATATCTATGAAGGAAAACTTCGTTAGGAAACTTGGACTTATAATAATCCTGATAATTTTAAAATCGTCATCCCATCTTAAGCAAGACTGTCTCAATATCACTGTTATACGTGCTTGATAAGTATTACAAATGGTTCTAATCACTTTCAGGAAAACCCCGCTTCACCAAGAGCCTAATCGACATGACGGTGGACGCCGGTCAGACCCTGAAGCTGGACGTGGAGGTGGAGGGCTGCCCCGAGCCCAAGGTCAAGTGGTTCAAGGACGGCAAGGAGGTCAACACTGACGCTAGGGTCAAGATCGAGAGGGATACTAAGAGGTGAGATGATCGTCTTGGAAACTACTAGTCATATCAGTCTTTTAAGTATATGGGAGGCCTGTAGAATTTTATAAAACTCTACGTAATTTATTTCAGTGTATTTTATAAGCGTGAACTTAAATATTATTTGTTTTCTAAAATGCTACAAGTACATAATTTAAAATTTTGAAAGTTTTTGATTTGTTTGGGTACGAAATTATTGGTGGATTTGAGTACTCCATTAACTTCATTCTATGATAATAACCTCTAAAAATCTTCCGTTTATAATTACTCTCATTTGAGTTAATTTTACTAGACGAAGTAAAGGAAATGGAATGCTCATTTATGTCTTATGTCTGTCCTGACCATTTAATGAATTTACCTTTAAATCAATGCTCAAACACTGATTGAAGATATTTTTTTTTATCTGGCCAACACATATCCATTCTTAAAAACCTTATCTAAATCTCTTGAAAGATATAATTTGGCAGTAGAAGCTCTAATTTCTATGATATTACTTTAGGTTGGAGAACTACCACCTCACAGTGACTCTGGTGAAGGAGGAGGACGGAGGCGACTACGAAGTGAGGGCCGAAAACGAGTTTGGTAGTGTCTCTTCTAAGAGCACGGTTACCGTACACAGTAAGTATTCGCACACACCAAAACCAATCGTATCTAAAAACCGTAGGGACCATTTTCGATCACCATCACTAGACGACACAAAATTTTAGATAGAAAAATAGCCTTGTGCACCAACAATATGGTTGAGAATAGCACTTCAATTTGAGCACATAGAGATTTGATCACGAGTCACAGTTGCAGCGAACACTGATTGACACACACATGCACATCACACATACACACTCCCACATGGTAAGCCCACCACCGTCGATACAAAACTGTCAAGAAACGACAATATTGGCACTTCGATGGAAATACGGGTAAAGTAGTTTGCATTAACGTAGTAGTGATATTGAACCCTAGATAACTATTATCCGCACGTTAGTTTTGTGTTTGGTGTCCCTAGATACCGACCATTAGGATATGGAACATACATTGAAGCATCCAATAGACTGGAATGCTGACGTAGTCACTCACGACCATCGATGCACTTTGTCCCGCACAAACCTTTAATACCATTTGTGACGTCTACAGTTAATACATTTGCCCATTTTAATAATTCATGTTTTATTGTTACCATTTTTTTCATTGTGTTCAATAGCGCGAGAGATTCATTCGACATTGAATAAAGAAGCCATTGTTGAAAGTGAGGTTGACGACGAAAGCAAGAAAGGGAAGAAACCTATAGAAGATGATGTGGATAAGGGGAAGAAGTCAGCTAAGTTGGCCAAGGCGGAGGCAGCTGAGGAGAAGTCTATATGGGATGACGAAGAAGACGGCAAAGCAAAAAAATCTAACGTTGATGAGGTAGACAAACCAGCATCCCGCAAAGCTAAGAAATCTATAACAGAACCTGAGGTCGCCGAGGAAAAGTCATTCTGGGACGATGCAGAAGACGACAAGATATCTAAAAAAGTTTCAATCGAAGAAGTAGAATCAAAACCAGCCAAAGGAAAGAAATCCATCACTGAACCAGAGACAATAGAGGAGAAATCTTTCTGGGATGACGCTGACGACGGAAAGAGTAAACAGCCAATCGTAGAGGAGCCAGAGACACCCATCAGTAACAAAGCTAGAAAGTCCGTCAGTCAAGCCGAAGTGGCCGAAGAGAAGTCATTCTGGGACGATGATGATAAACCGAGTAAACCAGTGATCGAGGAAGTTGACTCAACCCCCACAAAAGTTGGAAAGAAGTCTTTTTCTGAACCTGAGACGGCCGAAGAGAAAAGTTTTTGGGACGAAAACCACAACGAACAAAACAAGAAACCAGTCGTTGAAGAGGTTGTTACGAAGAAAGAGGCTGGAGAAAAGAGTGCCACTAAACCCGAACTCATCGAAGAAGTACCTATTTCTGAAGACCTGAAGTCTCCCAAACGTAAATCGGTTAAAAAACAACCCGTAGAAGAACCGTTAAGTGCTGAAACTGAAGGTATAAACATTAAACGCTTCGACGCTTTCTCTTCAATTCAGCAAACAGCTTTTAGTATGCGAGAATATCACGTTTTCGCGCAACACTATGCATGCTTTTAACTCTGTGTTTTTAACATCCCAAGTGTGATTTGTTGTTTAGGCCGAGTTTTCGAAACAATTACTACGTTCAAGACAGGAGAGAATGGAAGTATTATAATGTCTAAAGTCAGCAGCACTAAGTCTCACGGCGCTATAGTGACAGGTCAGTATCCAGCTTCCTACCTTCTCTTCCCAGTCCTAATATCATTATTCATTTACTAACTTTCCATCAAGAAATTAGACTGCTTATAAAACTTCAAACTTAAACTTATAACGCATTAGTATCATCTTTTCTAACCCCACCTTCTAAACCAATGTAATACCTAAAATCAACATTACTATTTTAACTGGTAGGTCCGGCCGAAACGCGCACTTTACACAAAATGACGGCAAAATCACTTTATTATGATGATGATGAATTTTTCGGAGGCAGACGGTTGATACAACCGAACAAACCACACACAACTTCTTTGGAAGTTGAAGAGATTGCTAGCCACAGTTATTTCTTGACCGAAATGGGTCATTATACTATACCTGATCATGTAAGAAGAGGTACTTATGGTATCATTGAAGAGCCACAAACAGATTCGGAAGCTGATACTGGATCGAGATGTGGGAGGCAAGGAGGAAACCGCACTGTATCCATTATGTCAGTCTCCGAAGACGAGATGAGCTGGCAGAACGAACCACTCTCTAGAGAGATATCTATCGAAGACCTATCAAAATCTATTTTCGAAATAGACGAAACGAGAAAAGTATTTAGCAAAGATTCGTACGTCCGCCAATCGTCTTTCAAAGAAGACTACATCATAGGCGAGGACGAAGAAGAAGAATCTTTGATCGTAAAAGAAAAGTCTCACAAGGTATTCGAGAACGACATCACAGAAAAACTAATACACATTTCGAAGGAATTCGACGAAAACGAGTACAAATCCGTCAATAATAAAATAGATGAAGTTAAGAATAGAATTATAGAAGAACTAGTATTAAGCCCCATGAAAAACTTTGATAACATTACGAAAGATGTGACGGAGACGACTGTTGAAAGAAAGAGGAAAAATGATACTAAGAATGAAACCAAGTTATTTAATCTTGAAGAGGAAGTGGATGACGAGTTGGAAGCCCTTTTAAAACGAAGCCAGAGACAAAGGAGCATACTAGACGATATACTTAATGTGGAGGAAGAAAAAGGTAATTGTTAAATCAAAATATTAAACACACGGGGAACGTTGTACGATTAAAGAGGCTGGCATTTGATGATGTAACGCTACGCAGTGTATGGCAGGGGAGAATAACATGAAAAAAAAAACGCTTTAAATCCGAAATCGGAAATTGCTGATGATGACTCCACTAAATCTGTCATTTTCTTCATAACTAGAAACTAAACTCTAAACTGATTCTTTAATTTCTTCAAACTTTTCATCATCTTCTAAGAAAATGGCAGATTCTTTCCATAAAATTGTCCTCTAATTAATGTCTGTCCACATTTGACTAATGCTGTCGTATGTTTGTTTTAGCACGCATGCGTAATAACATTCCCTTCTGGCATACTAATCTTTGGGGCTCGGTGCGGCAGAGGTACTAGTCCGTTCAAAACAATCATCACATCATCAAGGTAAGCGAAATTTAATTTAACTGTAGTGCATTGCTTGCATGGTATTTACGCTTTGAATGTTAATCGGCCTTATTTTATAAGCAAAAAAAGTCAAATGGTAAGTTTACAAAACTCTAGCACAATTGCACACAAATATTTCAGTTTTCTCCTACATACGAGCAGCTGTAAGTAACCACACGTACGGTCGAGTATATAAAAACGTTGACTGCTGTACATACTGCAAAACTGTTGGACAATATTTTATGTAAATACACAATCTTTATTAAACGGGCTTCCTCATTCTAGGCTTAAGAATGTGATAACTATGAATTATGGACTGTACTTCTGTACATAAAACTTTAAGTTACAACATTTGATTTCTTCGTAAAACTTATATTGTTTAAAGTTTGCAATTCCTTGCTTATTGCTTAAGGTTACTAGTATTTTACTCCTCTAAAAGGAACTCCTCTCTTTTGATTTTTTCTGATCTTATGTTTATTTTCCCTTCTACCTGAATTCCTGACCATAAATATTCTTAAAAATTTATGCCTACTTAGAAACAAACACATTACCATAAGTTCTATCAAACCTTCCATTCCTTCATCTTGTTATTCTCCCAGCCTATTGCTATACTATCTCTAAGCTTCACAACCGCCTAGTCGCGCCTCACAGATGGCCCGACTATATTTTATACAGCAAACATTAACACGATGACTTGATTACAGCACCACCCACAGTCAAAGGCAGCGGTATGAAAGACGGACACGCATACGAGTCCCTTCCTCTAGTTTACTCAGTAGAAGTTTCTGGAAACCCGAAGCCGACCGTCCGTTGGCTCCACGATGGTAAAGAAGTGAAGCCTTGCGGCAGAGTCCACATCACGAATGATGGAGATTTGTTCAAGTTGGAGATTGATAACGTCCAGATGAAGGATGCTGGTAACTGGCAGTGTGAGGTCGTTAATAATCTCGGAAAGCAGGTGCAGAGTGCTCAGCTTTCGGTGTCGCGTAAGTATTTTTATTATTACATGTTCGGTCAATCGGAGTTTTTATAAAAAAAGGAAAAGTACTAAAGTTAATGTTAAAAATTCAAATTTTAAACAAATTATCATTATAGGAAATCAACATTTAGCTCGTTTTATGTCGTAAGCGACAATTGAAAAGCATTGTGTCTGCATAGATTAGCGCTTCCGCCAGTCTATATGTTAATAAGAAATTGTTGAATGCAATGATAGATAAACTTTTATCTTACGTTAACCAGCAATTTTACTTTTTCAGCCGAATCCGAGCTCCGCAAGCCCAAATTCACCACTCCTTTGGAAGCACAACGCGTTCTGCAAAAGGAACCCGTGACCATGCAAGCAGTCTGCACTGCTGATCCTCAGCCTCACGTGTCCTGGCTTCTGAATGGAGTGGAACTGCAGCCCAGCGCTACCGTCATCACGTCTGCTGATGCTAAGGATCTGGAGCATGGCCTGAAGGAGTGCACTTTCACTTTGTCTATTCCTACTGGTATGTGAAAAATGAGAAAATTACTATTTTTAATATTGAAAGATTATTATTTTAAGGATTATATATTATTTTTGTAATATTAAAAAATATTTTTTCCTATTTGATAACTTGTGTTTTGTGTGCCAATTGCACTTATTTTGCATCATTACTCTTTGTGCAAAAGTAACAGTTTTGTTAAGCTGATTGTAAAGCTGATAATCTCACTCGACACCCTGATTTTGAATAAGTTTCAACTTTTGGGCAGACTTATTTAAGAAAATTCAAAAATGCCTGTAAATAATTTCCTTTAAAATGTCAATGATGAAGTTTGACTGTTGGAGACTTTGAACTTAGTACTACTTTACAATGGTAATATGGCAACAGTATCAGTAAAAGTAGTGAGATTAGCGTCTGTAACCGAACTAGGCATAGCCTGTATTTCGGCTATCAGCACCTTTCCCTTCGATTATTAATTATATAATAAAGGGTGCCAAACAGATGGAACTTGTTTTAACTTTAGGTCATGCCATTCATTACAAAGCGATATCGGCGGAGTTCCTCTGAATCCATACTAATATTATAAATGGGAAAGTGTGTCTGTCTGTCTGTCTGTCTGTATGTTTGTCTTTCTTTCACGAACGCGACGAATTGACGTGATTTTTAAGCGGAGATAGTTGAAGGGATGGAGAATAACATAGGCTACTTTTTGTCTCTTTCTAACGCGAGCGAAGCCGCGGGCAAAAGCTAGTGTGTGTATACCTTGGCCTTAGATGGGCAGAATTTAGCTCAAATATGACGTGTCACAAGACATTTACGGCATACAGTTTTTCATCAGTTTTTCATATTTCCTGATATAAACCGACTCCTTCAAAATACTTAATCATTAAACTCATTCCGCCTTATTACAAAACAAGGTTTTTCTCTAAACCAGGTTTAAACCATTGAGCTAGCTTTTGTATTTCGAATCTTGAACATATCAGAATAAGATTCAAATTACAAAACCTGGCTCAATGGTTTAAACCTGGTTTAGAGAAAAACCTTGTTTTATAATAAGGCGGATTAAGTTCCTACACTATTACTTCCCAGGTCGCCACACCGACACCGGTGAATACACGATCCAGGCTAAGAACAAGTATGGAGTAGGCGAGAGCTCTGCCCGGCTGGACATCTTACTGCGGCCTGAGATTGAGGGGCTGAAGGACGTCACCGCCGTGCCTTATGAAGAGACCACCTTCATCGCCAACGTCAGGGCTAACCCTATCGCTGAGGTCAAGTGGTGAGTGCTAGAATATTCCAGAATGGGTAGTGTCAATGGTAAGGCGAAGTCTACTATTGCAATTTTTGCCGGCCAAACTTTTTGTCTCCTTCATGCCGGGAGTAGAAAATTTTGGTCGGAAAATTTTTAGGAAGTAGAAATTTAGTTTCTCTCTCTCCTCCGCTGCTATTGAGGGATCCATTTATAACAATTACCGTGACCCTGGAACATAAAGGGCAATCGAAGGAACATGAGTGGGTTTTAGTCAGTAAGAGTCTGACACGCCCTCCCGCCGCACCCAGGACGGGAGCAGTCATTGGATGATTTCCCACTCACCAAAAAAAAAAAAAAGGGATCCATGACAGTTGCATCGTTTTCTCCAGGATTTGTCAAACATTTTTTATTCAAGACGAGTAGAGAGAGGAGTACTCACCCCCTTAAATGGTGTACCATTAATCGCGACGTCCCCCCCCCCCCCAAATTGTGCAGCAACTAGCCATATTTATTTTCTTATTTTCAGGCACAAAGACGGCTACGCAATCCAGCCGTCGTCTCGCTACGACATAGTGGACGACATCGGCGCGGAGAGCTACAAGCTGGTGGTGCGGAAGGTGGGGGTGGACGACGGGGGGGTGTACACCATCACCGCCAAGAACGAGGTCGGGGAGACCTCGCAACAGGCCAGGCTTACTGTGCATAGTGAGTATTGGGTTCGGATTGTTGATGGCTTTATGGGAGCGGGACTATCAAAATCAGTCAAAGCTGTTTTTAGCTTGGCGATGATAAATATGAGATACAAGTAATACAATTATTGAATAAAAAGTTTGTACCTACCTATGTTTTTCAATAAAGATTAGCATATAAAAGGAAATCCTAAAAAAACTGCTTTGTTAAGACAAGCGGTTATCAGAATGTGTCCTACCCAACTTTCCCAACATTCCAGTTTTCCCTCATTCAACTTCAAAATGTTCTGTAATAATAAATTCAACAGTCTGTTTAATAAGTATTAACACCTAATCCTGTGAACAAATTTTGATGTTTTTTATATATCTGAAGTTCGGACAAGGGTTAAGCTTTAATTTTCAGTATAACTGACTTATTAGATGATGTCTCTGGCAAAAAGAAGTTTTCTATGTTTCTGGAAATCATTTATCTACGATACATACTCAGTTTACCACCTTCTTAAATCAAACCAATATACCCTACAGCCGGACCGCCAGTCTTCACTAAACCCCTGCAGAAGCAAGCCGTCAAGGACCACGACGATGTGACCTTGAAGGTCCGCTGTGACGGCGTGCCCAAGCCCGAAGTGCTCTGGTACCGCGATGGAGAGAAGATCCTCAATGATGAACGGCATAAAGTGAGCACCGAAGTAGGCGGACAGGTGGATAGTCAGCTGGATATCAAGCACTTCAATGCTAGCGATGCTGGCAAGGTGAGATTGGATTGTTGTGATGTTTTCGGTTTAGTGTCATAAGTGATTGCGTCTTGTTTATATATTTACTAATCTAGGAACGCGAGATGTACCTATTATAGATATTAACGTTATAGTAACAACATGTTCAAGTCAGTAAAAATCACAGTCGGAATTATTAAAAATCCTTATTAAAAAAATTCAGTTTAAGGATCTATAGGTTGTGAGTTCTTTCTTAAAATTATTTTCGTTGTGCGAATTGATATAGGTATTTTTCAATTTTATTTTGAAAGCACTTTAGAAAGTCATTTACAGGAAAAAAATTAATGAATCCAAATCCAATCTAAATCACGTTTAGATGATAAATAAAGAGGAAGAAACTTTCTACCTACTTATTCTAAAATAAATGGTTTACGATATGAGCCTAACATAACCACTATCATGGGATCAACATACAAAATAGTTAATTCATATCTCTCTCCTCAGTACAAAGTCCGCGCCGTGAGCTTGGCAGGTGAGGCAGAGTGCGAGGCTGCCATCACCCTGGAGCTGAAGTCGCCCGGCTTCACCCACAAGCTGGACAGACAGAAGGACGTCGACGAAGGAGAGCCTCTCGAGCTCAAGGCCAAGCTTGACGGCAGTCCCATTCCTACGGCCACGTGGTAAGGGAATTAAATTTTCATATTTTTTTTTTAACATGAGAAATTATCAAATTACTTCTCCCTGAGGGGGAGGGAGTGTCAGGCTTGGACTGACTAAAACCCACCCTTGTCTCTTCGGTTGGTTCATGTTCCGGAGCCGCGGTAACTATTAGAACTATTCCGCAACCCCGGCAGTACACAGTAGCATTAGTTTTGGCGTCTTCATCATCGTCTTTCTCGCCTATTTCTCCAATGTGTTGGGACTGGCTGCAGTTAAATACCAATATTTTATAAGCCATGTCGCCTGACTTCACTCACGAGCTAGACAGACGGAAGGACGTCGATGAAGGAGAGCCTCTCGAGCTCAAGGCCAAGCTTGATGGCAGGCACATTCCTATGGCCAAGTGGTGAGGGAATTTGAACTGTAGTATTGGTGTATAGAGAGTAGAGATCCGTTCTAGCATTTTGGGGGGGGATTTGAAGGTCAAAATGGATGGCCGCTCCATTCCTACAGCCGATTGGTGAAGAAATCTAAACTAAAGTATTGGTGTAGTTTCTTTAGAGATCTCTCTAGCATTTTGGACAAACGGAAGTCTCTTAAACTAGCTTATCCCCTCGGCTAAGCGATAGGAGAATCTAGATTTAAGAATTGGTATGGTTCCTTCAGAGATATTTCTAAAAATTATTTAAGCTGAAGGCCAGTTCTACGGCCAAGTGGTGTGGATATTTAGACGCTAGTACTGGTAGATGAGTTCATTATCATCTCTCTTGCTATAAGCTGGAGCGGTAGAAGTATTGTCGTTCTGGTGAAATCATCCTCTTATGTAGCCTTGTCTCTAACTTTGTTGGGGCCAGCTCTTCAGTTTAATAGGATGCAGCTGAATACCAATGTTTTACATGGAGTGACTACTTATTTGATCGATTAAAGCATATGCTAGAAGTGTCCGCCATTTTTAAAACAAATGTTATTTTCAACATATTTTATGACTATAGTTTTTCAAAATTATGAATAACAAAATTATGTTTTTTAGCATTCAGCTGCAAGGGTAAAGGTTGTTCCCCGTGCTCCGCTGATAGCTTCCACCCCGTATATTCTCCCAATATAAAACTCAACTTCCCTCCTCAGGTTCAAGGACGGAGCCCCTCTCTCTCCCGAAGACAGCCGGGTACAACAGAGCGCTCTCCCCGACGGCACAGTGAAGCTGTTCATAGAACACGTGACTCCATCAGACTGCGGCGCCTACAAGCTCGTCATCTCCAACCCGCATGGAGACAGCTCTGCGTTGTGTGCTGTGGCTGTTAACCGTTAGTACTAAACATTATATCTCCTACTTAATTAGAGAATGATCCCAGAAAGTATTAGTACAAATTTCCCAGAAATTCTCGGATGCTTATTCATAACATTATTTCCTCCGAGGTAGGTGTACAGTAGAACACCGTTGCCCCAGTTATATTTTGCGTTGTATTGTGTAGAGGCAAAGTTTAGCAAGTTACCATAAAAGGGCAAAAAAAGTGCTAAACCAAACTTAACAATCTCAAATCGACATTAAAATAAACAAACATTACTTAGCATCATCTTTATCTCACACTCAATAACAAGAATATTATTTGCAAATGTACACACAGTATCAATTTACCCCACTCTAAAATCAAAACTAAGACTACACTTAGCAGTGTGCTTGCGGCTATTAGACCCTAAAGCGATCACTTTAAAATACAATTACATTGATCGAAATAAAGACTATGGAAAACCCTTCAAATTTATCAAGTTCCTATATTCCACAGCGACTCCTCGCAAGCCATCGTTCAGTCAGGAGCTGGAGGACGTGAAGGCAGTGGTGGGCCAGCCGCTCAAGCTGGAGGCCAGGGTCATGGCCTTCCCTGCGCCAGAGATCAAGTGGTTCAAGGATGGTAAGCCTCTTTTATTTACATAAAATTGCTAAATAATTCATTTGACGTCTTTCCTCGTGTTGACCAATAGTTTGAAAACACAATTCTAAATAAAAACTTGGTTTTTATTCGAATAACAGTTAAATCTGAATATTATTTTGCTTGAAAATAGTAAATAGGTCAATTGAATTGGCAAATACGTGATATCACAATTTGCTTTGGGGCAAAAGCATTTTAACAGCTTATAAAAAGTATATCAGATTATTGATAAAATATAATTTGTAATAGTATGTTCATTTTGTAAACTAGTTAAATAATACATTTTTACACGTCAGCAGTAAGTATCACTTACTTTAACAAGCCAAGTAATTAACGTCAGCTTAATGATTAATCAACCTACTCTTTGACAGATCATTGTCTACAAATGCTCTAAGTAAAATTAATACTTTAAATTACAATTTACAGGATAGAAAACTTTTAGTCTGATCCTCATACCCCTACATACTGTCTCAGGTCTTGTAATAATTACCTTGAAATTGCATTATAGAGAAATTTTCACTCTCTTCCTTGTATATCTAAACACTATTATCCCACAGGTCTGCCCGTCCGTCCATCGCAGGCAGTTAACTTCGTGAACCAGCCCGGCGGAATTGTAGGGCTAAGCATCGAAAGCTGCAAGCCGGAGGACGCCGGAGTGTACTCCCTCACCGTCACTAATAAGTTAGGAGAGGTAATGACTTTGATTCATCAACTTTTGTTACTCGGATGAACTTTGTACTAGCAATAACCCTTTCTCACGGTTTTGTCTCTGTGTATAACCATGTACAGTCAGCACCAAAAGTCAATGAACAGAATCAACAAAACACCTGTTCACAATAAATACATATTTACTATATATGTTTACACATACATATTATATCTATACATATTTAGTGTATCATATGTAGTTGTGTGTATTTCCTAGTTGCGACTATAACATATAGCATTTTATTGTGAACAGGTGTTTTGTTATGTTGATTCTGTACATCGACTTTTGGTGATGACTGTACATAGAAGTCGTAATCAAATAAAAAGTACACTGCACCTTATAAAGGTACATTTTGCCAGCGACGTTTACTGTGCGTGCATATTTCACCGCAGATGCGTTACGATATCGAAGTCAGATGCGGGGTTGCGGAATAAAATTCAAAATTCAAAGCATTTATTTCACTTAGACCATTTACAGGTACTTATGAATTGTCAAAGAGTCAGTCGGTTAGTCCGCCAGAAAAGTGACGCTAATTGCCTGTTCCAAAACGTAGATCTCTATGGAGAAGAACAGGCAAGAAACTCCACGGACACTCTTTTTAAAAATATCATGTTTTACAAAAATCTTGGTTTCATTTTCTTTTTGTTGCTTCTACATGTGAAAACAATGTGTATGTAACAAAATAATAAACAAATGCAAAATTAAAATAAGAAGTAAAAAATCATGGCAGTTAAGAGATGACCTATCTCAACTGACAGCGCCCGTTCACGAGCATGACGCGTGACATCAGCACCATTTAGCTCAACCATTTTGAAGGGAACCGAATGATCCAACGCACTTGCCACCATCAGCGAGACTTTTTGAGCGAGCGTGACAATGCTCCTAACCACCATGTCTATTTGTGTCAGTAGAAAACTATCGTAATAAATCACTGCATCGTACTCACATCAATAGTTGTAATAGTCACCGCGGCCCCGGAATATAAAGGACAACCGAAGGAACAAGGGTGAGTTTAGTCAGTAAAAGTTTGACACGCCCTTCCGCCCCGCCCAGGGCGGGAGAAGTCATTAGATGACAAGTGGAAAGCAATTAGATAGGAAGACAAAGTTACTTTCGCGTTTATAATACTTGCTTAGTCGAAGCACTTGCTAAGCAACGTTTATTTCTTGGCTGTAAGGCCAATACGCAATTGAAATTCTATTTAATTTGCAGTCAAATAGTAACAATTGCTATATTTTTGTTATTTGGTTTATCCTTTTAGCTTTAATGTTTCTATACTGGTTCTTCTCCAGGTGGGTTCTAAAGCGAAGGTAGACGTAGCTCAGAAGGAGCGCAAGCCAGCCTTCATCGCGGAGCTGCAGCCCACCAAGGTCATCGAAGGATTCCCCGTCAAACTCGAAGTCAAGATCCTCGGACACCCACCACCTACACTCAAATGGTATGATCAATAAACTAGAATGTAACCGTAATTATCCTTGCATATAAAAATAAGTGTTTTCAGTCTACGTAAAAGGTTTAAATGCAGTTTTCATGAATAGATAAAGTAATTAAAAAGGAAAGTGGTTCTTTTAAATTTAAAAAATTAAGGTGTAAATTTGACTTTGTATTTACACACAAAGTCTTGGGATTATCTGATCCAGATAATGCTTATATTTTTATAATCTATTTAACAGAACTTTGACGGGTCTCTCTCTGACTTAAAAGCTTGAACTTCAACTATTTGACTCGTCTTGAAATGAAGCCTGGATCCGCCCTTGAAACAATTCCATGTAAACATACAACCCCCATTACAACACGACTACATTCATATTATTATATTGTTACCTGCCACCTTCCAAAGCGCATTTTGAATACCATAATTATATTATGAAAATAAACAACCCGTCTTTTGACTATACTCATCAAAATTAACTCTCCCCATCCCCAGGACGCACAATGGCGTAGAAATAGTCCCAGACGGACAGCGTGTCCGGGTGGTGTCACAGCCGGACGGCACACACGCTCTACTCATAGACAAGGCGACCGCGGCCGACGCCGGACAGTATGGCGTCGCGGCCATCAATGACAAGGGAGAGACGGCCAGCAAGGCTGATCTTACTGTTGCTAGTAAGTATTAATTCGTCGTTGATAGTCTAATTGCAAAATTAAACTGTATAAATATCACTTTAAGATTCCTTCTTATCAGTGCGTCTGAAATAATTTACGCGGTTTTGTGCTTTTAACAACGTTTTGTCTCGAGTTAAAGAGGACGTGTCTGTTAATTTTTTGGTATTATGACGCGTCTATGAATCCTAAGATACAAAAAATTCTTTTTGTAGGCGTATAAAAGCAAAACTTAAGACCACAGATAAAGTTTACGCGCAAAATTTACATGAGGTTTCCCAAATATAGTCCAGAAAACAAAAAATGGAAAATCTCGAAATACTGGTCACAATAAGAAGCATATTATTTCGTCCTTTAGGGTCTTCTAGGGTCTTCTAGGGTCTTTGAAGACACTCATAAGACCATCTTGTCTGAGAGTAGTATATCCCATGAAAACACAGTTAAATTTGACGACGTGGTTAAAACAGACCCAACAATGTCGCCAAAAATTGACTATTGCTATTTCGCTGCATGATTCCAGTTCGTTAAAAATATATGTAGGGTCTTTAGATAGTTCCGATCCTGGTAACTCATGATACAATTGAGAAGTGTTCTCTTTAAATTCTCCAATTAACATAACCCACGTACCCCAGGCCGCACAGACGACTCGTCCCCACAAGAGCGTCCGCGCCTCATCCACGGCCTGCGCGACCTCACGGCGGAGGAGGGCCAGCCCCTCGCCCTCTCCGCGCCCTTCGTGGGCAACCCAGTGCCGGAGGTCACGTGGAGTAAGGACGGCCTGCCCGTGCAGCCCAGCGAGAAGATCAGGCTCACTTGTGATGGGAAGAGGGTTAGTATGCTATGTGTTTTGCATTTGTAGGTGTAATTTTTTTTAAATAGACTTAGATTATCAGGGCAATGTGTTTATAGTTTTAAAGGATTACTTATAGGATGCAATAAGTAAGCTGAATGGCTAGAAATTCTAAATAATCTTGTATTCAAACAAATTAATTTTTATAAAACTATTCACTTGACGGACTCAACGCCAAAGCATTTATTTTGATTCGACTAAAAAGGCACTTTGAAACGTCATTTACAAAAAAATTAAATTGATTCTATTTAGACTAGCTACACTATTCAAATAATTCGGACATTTTATTAATAAAAATTCGATAAGATTTGTCTTGGCTTTAAATTACTTTTGGCAAGATAAATAGATGTTACTAAGTACTAACTTTGTCGAAGCCATGTTCCTGTCTCTGTCGTACACTTGACGTTTGGCAGTTGTGTAACAGTGACAGGTATACTTAGTGCTAAGCCCAATTAAGTCAGTGCTTAGTAACATCTATTTATCTCGCCATGAGATCCACTTTGACATTGGTCCATGAGTCGTTAATGAGCTTTTGACTCCTGTAGCTCTACCATGAGTTTACATTAATAAATTCGCTAGCGTCTCCGTAAATAAATTGTATGAAATGTTGCAAAGCGCCCCTAGCGGTCACAGATAGAATTGACAGTGACATATTGGGAATCATAATTAAAAAACCACTAAATCCCTAAAGTAGTTCACTAACAGCCAACCTTACTATTTAGTCGGATTATTGACTGTCACATCATTTTTACGCCTACGGTAGCGAGTAAGTTTTCGATAACAACTCATGGTAGGGGTACTGTAAGTTGGAATGACCAGGGATCCATACCCGTCGTCACAATATAGTATAGATCATTATGAACAAATTTTAAATTCTTAAAAAAACAAAATGACTATATTTTATAAAGCTATCAATTACCTTCTTAGTTCAATAACCTTTCTGCATTCACTACCCAGGTGGGTCTGGAGATCAACCCAGTGGAACTGCCGGACGCGGGCGTGTACTCCATCAAGCTGGTGAACCCTCTGGGCGAGGACTCCTCGGAGGGCACCGTCAACGTACGCAAGGTCTACTCAGCTCCTACTTTCTCGCAGAAGTTCACTGATCTGCAGCAGGTGAGAAGAAGATTAGGCTCTTTTTTGTGGCAACCCTGTCTGTCTGATTTTATTCTCTAGGTGCTAGATGCTACAGAATTTTAGCCGCTCGGTTGGCCTGCGCAAAAATGAAAAGACCGTCGCTTGCCAAGTTGCCAGTGATTTTTGACCGCATCTACTTTACTACGACGCGTCGTAATAAAACTTTGATTTTGACTCGCTTCAGAAGCGCACCTCAAATATTTTAACTGTTTTATATAGCCATTAAAACAAGCTTTCACACTGTGACTGTTTTTTTAATAGATATTGTTTCCGTATTTTTCAATGTACCTTGAAACTGTAACAACCCGAAATATTAGCTACTTGTATGGAAAAGTGCGTTTTACTAAAAAATAAGATCGACAAGAGCATTGTTTCTTATTTTATTCATAAACTAGATTAATTACTAGATTTATTTAATCACACATGGATATATTTTATGAATAATTACAATACATTTTTACTATCTGCACACAGAGACACGCACCTAGAAAAACAAAAAAAATGGCGATGTCAAACTTTTTTCCTATCGTGTAATAAGAATTAGATTTATTATGTTGCCAACTTGTATTTGAATGTCGGATAATATATTAATCTATGGCTTAAAAACGTTTTGCAAGGACTTTATTGTCTACAAAATAAGGATTAAAGTGGTTTAGTAAAAAATGGTTGTTGGAAACGATCGTTGCCAGAAGCAATCACGGGTGTTCGTTCAGTTTTGGAAACAATCGTTTCCAAAAGCAAGCGAGTGGTTAGAGGTATGAGAAACAGTGTGTGTTGTTACTTGTTCTTCATACTCCATTGAAAAAAGTGCCTCCGACCAGATGAGTGTTGTGTCTGCTGTCTACTGCCACTGCAACGTTTTTTTAGAATTTTGAATATAAATATGCTAATGTCGCATTAATCTCAATCTCTAAGACGTCAGTTTGTAGCTTATATTTCGGGCGGTAGATGTCGTAACGTGAAAAAATTTTGCCAACCAACAGTGCCACTGCTGGGCTAAGGCCTTTTTCCATTCCTTCCATCTGTAACTAGCTTGCGCTACGTCTTGCCAATCCTCAAGTAAGTCTACCAAATCGTACCGCCATCTTTTTTAAGTTTGTTAAAATCTAGTTGTGTGACATAAGAACAAACACGAAGCAATAGAATCCCGTTCCCCTTTACATTCAGAACTCTACAACTAAAAACTTAAACCAAAATACCTCTCACATTACAGCTACCAACTTTCGACGCCAAATTCCCGGCCCGTGTATTCGGCATCCCGTTCCCGGACATCACGTGGTACAAAGATGGCGCCGCGTTACGTCACAGCGACAAGTACAACATCAAGCGCGACGGCGACGCGTGTTGCTTGTATGTGCGCGACCTTACGAGTGCAGACGCGGGGCGGTACAAGTGTGTGGCGAGGAACAGGGAGGGAGAAGCTAGTTGCGAAGCTAACCTGGAGGTTGTGGATAAGATGTGAGTATGATATAGTCGTCTAATGTGCCAAAGAACCAAAGGAATGAACCCGGGGTTGCGGAATGTTATGTTTATAACAGTTACCGTGACCCTGGAACATAAAAGGCAATCGAAGGAACATGAGTGGGTTTTAGTCAGTAAGAGTCTGACACGCCCTCCCGTCGCACCCAGGACGGGAGCAGTCATTGAATGATTTCCCACTCACCAAAAAAAAAAAAACCAAAGGAATGGACTAAAGGTTGTCTACATTTGGTACTAATGTGCCAAATTTAAACAGCCTTTGGTCCAGCTTTTGCAGTTGGCACAATAACACCGATTTATTTTGCTGTTTTTTTTCGACTCCTGGGCAAAATATTTGTCTTTTTGTATTGTCCTAATAATCACTGCAAATCGTTAGGTAAAAGCGGATCAAGGGGGTTGAAATCCAATCCTTTAAATCAGAATCCTTCAATCAGTCACTTTTAAAGTCCATCCAACTACGGTCTGCCAATCGCTTTGTGTTAGACCTATACGGAGGGGGAATCATAAACCCCCATGATTCCCCCTCCCCGGATCCGCCTTTATTTTTTGCAGTCTCGTTGCAACAGATTAGAGAGCCTTCTAAAATTAAGTGACGTTAAAGTATTCGGCCATTAGACGAGTATAAGATGCTTTAGGGATACAGTACAACTGCGACAGATATCAAAAAATACTTGTCGTTTTCTATCTTCCAGCGCCCGCAAACAGAAGGTGGAACCACCAGAATTCCTGAAGAAGATCGGCGACATCGAGGTGTTCCGCGGCATGAGCGCCAAGTTCACCGCCTGCGCCACCGGCACGCCCGAGCCCGACGTCGAGTGGTACGTAGTGAGACACTAACTATATATTGTTAATGAAGAAGATAACGACATCGAGGTGTTCCGCGGCATGAGCGCCAAGTTCACCGCCTGCGCCACCGGCACGCCCGAGCCCGACGTCGAGTGGTACGTAGTGAGACACTAACTATATATTGTTAATGAAGAAGATAACGACATCGAGGTGTTCCGCGGCATGAGCGCCAAGTTCACCGCCTGCGCCACCGGCACGCCCGAGCCCGACGTCGAGTGGTACGTAGTGAGACACTAACTATATATTGTTAATGAAGAAGATAACGACATCGAGGTGTTCCGCGGCATGAGCGCCAAGTTCACCGCCTGCGCCACGGCACGCCCGATCACGACGTCGAGTGTTACTTTGTGAGACACTAACTATATATTGTTAATGAAGAAGATAACGACATCGAGGTGTTCCGCGGCATGAGCGCCAAGTTCACCGCCTGCGCCACCGGCACGCCCGAGCCCGACGTCGAGTGGTACGTAGTGAGACACTAACTATATATTGTTAATGAAGAAGATAACGACATCGAGGTGTTCCGCGGCATGAGCGCCAAGTTCACCGCCTGCGCCACCGGCACGCCCGAGCCCGACGTCGAGTGGTACGTAGTGAGACACTAACTATATATTGTTAATGAAGAAGATAACGACATCGAGGTGTTCCGCGGCATGAGCGCCAAGTTCACCGCCTGCGCCACCGGCACGCCCGAGCCCGACGTCGAGTGGTACGTAGTGAGACACTAACTATATATTGTTAATGAAGAAGATAACGACATCGAGGTGTTCCGCGGCATGAGCGCCAAGTTCACCGCCTGCGCCACCGGCACGCCCGAGCCCGACGTCGAGTGGTACGTAGTGAGACACTAACTATATATTGTTAATGAAGAAGATAACGACATCGAGGTGTTCCGCGGCATGAGCGCCAAGTTCACCGCCTGCGCCACCGGCACGCCCGAGCCCGACGTCGAGTGGTACGTAGTGAGACACTAACTATATATTGTTAATGAAGAAGATAACGACATCGAGGTGTTCCGCGGCATGAGCGCCAAGTTCACCGCCTGCGCCACCGGCACGCCCGAGCCCGACGTCGAGTGGTACGTAGTGAGACACTAACTATATATTGTTAATGAAGAAGATAACGACATCGAGGTGTTCCGCGGCATGAGCGCCAAGTTCACCGCCTGCGCCACCGGCACGCCCGAGCCCGACGTCGAGTGGTACGTAGTGAGACACTAACTATATATTGTTAATGAAGAAGATAACGACATCGAGGTGTTCCGCGGCATGAGCGCCAAGTTCACCGCCTGCGCCACCGGCACGCCCGAGCCCGACGTCGAGTGGTACGTAGTGAGACACTAACTATATATTGTTAATGAAGAAGATAACGACATCGAGGTGTTCCGCGGCATGAGCGCCAAGTTCACCGCCTGCGCCACCGGCACGCCCGAGCCCGACGTCGAGTGGTACGTAGTGAGACACTAACTATATATTGTTAATGAAGAAGATAACGACATCGAGGTGTTCCGCGGCATGAGCGCCAAGTTCACCGCCTGCGCCACCGGCACGCCCGAGCCCGACGTCGAGTGGTACGTAGTGAGACACTAACTATATATTGTTAATGAAGAAGATAACGACATCGAGGTGTTCCGCGGCATGAGCGCCAAGTTCACCGCCTGCGCCACCGGCACGCCCGAGCCCGACGTCGAGTGGTACGTAGTGAGACACTAACTATATATTGTTAATGAAGAAGATAACGACATCGAGGTGTTCCGCGGCATGAGCGCCAAGTTCACCGCCTGCGCCACCGGCACGCCCGAGCCCGACGTCGAGTGGTACGTAGTGAGACACTAACTATATATTGTTAATGAAGAAGATAACGACATCGAGGTGTTCCGCGGCATGAGCGCCAAGTTCACCGCCTGCGCCACCGGCACGCCCGAGCCCGACGTCGAGTGGTACGTAGTGAGACACTAACTATATATTGTTAATGAAGAAGATAACGACATCGAGGTGTTCCGCGGCATGAGCGCCAAGTTCACCGCCTGCGCCACCCGGAAATGTTGCCGGCAATGTATTGGACCAACACAATTGCAGTAAAATATTGACCGCTTAGAAGCACCTTTACAATCGCAATGTTTACAACTAAATATAAATTCTGTATAAAAAAAAAAAAACTGCCTGCGCGGTCGCAACATAAGCCTTACTTCAGAGGGGCAAGCTTACGTGACGCGAACTGAGAGAAGTGCCAGTGTTTTCCCAACAGTCGGACATCATTTTTCATTTTTTTTTCTTTATGAATAATGTATTTGGTGTAAGTTTTGACATAATATAAACTTTTGACGAACTCCTAAAAAAATAAGTATGACGTTTAACAAATTGTATTTTTTTCCAGGTTCCGCAACAACGAGAGACTGTTCCCATGTGAAAGGATCCGCATGGACAAGGAGACTACTGGTCTTCTACGTCTTACCATCAGCGGAGTAGACCCTACTGATGTGGGCACCTACCGCTGCAGGATATACAACCCGCACGGAGAGGACTCGTGCAGCGCGCAGCTGACTTATGATAGTGAGTAACTGTGCATGAGTAGACCATGGTCTACTGCGAGTAGACCCACGGACGTAGGCACCTACCGCTGCAGGATATACAACCCGCACGGAGAGGACTCGTGCAGCGCGCAGCTGACTTATGATAGTGAGTAACTGTGCATGAGTAGACCATGGTCTACTGCGAGTAGACCCACGGACGTAGGCACCTACCGCTGCAGGATATACAACCCGCACGGAGAGGACTCGTGCAGCGCGCAGCTGACTTATGATAGTGAGTAACTGTGCATGAGTAGACCATGGTCTACTGCGAGTAGACCCACGGACGTAGGCACCTACCGCTGCAGGATATACAACCCGCACGGAGAGGACTCGTGCAGCGCGCAGCTGACTTATGATAGTGAGTAACTGTGCATGAGTAGACCATGGTCTACTGCGAGTAGACCCACGGACGTAGGCACCTACCGCTGCAGGATAATTATACTGAGCAGACAGTGGTCTACTAACAACAACTGAGTAGACCTTTATTTACTGACATCACCGAAGAAGACCGTGGTCTACCGCGATTTACTGACATCGGCTTAATAAATAATTGTCTACTGACGTTGGCTACGTAGACTACAATCTACTAACTTCGCCCGAGAAGACCACGATCTACTAAGCTAACTTTACAAAGACTTTACAAAGTAGATGGTCTACTCAAATCATTGAATTAGACCTTATATGCAATAGAAGAATATGATTCTAAAATCTTTTCCCCAGCTCTAGAACCTCATACCAGCAAGCGTCCAATCGGCGACCAGTACTCCGACTTCGACAAGATGAAGAAGACCGGTATCCCCATGCCGCTCGCAGACCGGCCCATCATCAGGAGCATGGCTGACAGGCACCTCACCCTGGGCTGGAAGCCTTCCATCCCGCATGGACCTCGGTTCCCTGTCACCTACCAGGTAAGATCTGATGATTATGATGACGACGATGATGACATGATGTTGAAGATGATGATGACAATGATGATGATGACAATAATGATGATGATGACAATGATGATGATGATGACAATAATGTAGATGATGACAATGATGATGATGATAACAATTATTATGATGACAATAATGATGATGATGACAATAATGATGATGATGACAATAATGATGATGATACTAATGATGATGATGATGATGATAACAATGATGATGATGAACTTGATGACTATGACAATGATGATGACGACAATGATGATGATGATGATGATGACAATGATAATGATGATGATAATAACAATGATGATGATGACAATGATGATGACAATAATGATGATGATGACAATAATGATGATGACAATGTTGATGATGGCAATGATGATGATAATGACAATGATGATGATAATGATGGCAATAATGATGATGATGATGACAATGATGATGATGATGACGACAATGATGATGATGACAATAATGATGATGATCGCGTGATGACGAAGATGTTGACGATGATGACTATGTTGAAGACAATAATGACGACAATGATGACGACGATGATGATGACGTACATTCCGAATTTGGGTTTATTCTGTTTACTAGAAACCTGTAACTACGTCCTGTTACATAGCACACGACT
The DNA here is from genome assembly GCA_033675125.1 of Athetis lepigone. Taxonomy (NCBI): domain Eukaryota; kingdom Metazoa; phylum Arthropoda; class Insecta; order Lepidoptera; family Noctuidae; genus Athetis; species Athetis lepigone. The sequence goes on along the minus strand of CM066232.1, from coordinate 1,874,962 downwards.
TTCACAAGCCTTCAAAAGTGTCCCCATACAGAAATTATCCATCATTTTTTAACAATTAAACCCTTTACTCCCTTAGGTAGAGATGTGCGAAGTCCGGACGGTGACTGGTTCACAGCCCGTACGGGGCTCCGCTCGTGCGTGTGCGACATCCGCAACCTCGAGCCCTTCCGCGACTACAAGTTCCGCATCCGCGTCGAGAACAAATATGGCGTCAGTGATCCCTCGCCGTTTGCTATTACACACAGGTACTAAAATAAATTATTAATAGAATTAATATATAATAAATATAGAATAGAAATAAATAAATAATAGAATAAAATAGAAATTTTCTAATGATGGACCAGTAAACTACTTTTTGGGTACAACTCACGAAATATCCTTATTTTTAACCAGTTCAATAAGGGGGAGGTAATGATTGTTTTTTTGTTGGGAAAGTTTAACCCTGAATCATACATTTTCAACAATAAAGTAGAATTTTAGAAAATGACCGTTTTACACAAATGTTTTTGATACCAATCGATCCTGTTACTAAAACTAATAAAGAAGCTCTATGAAACCAATCCGGGTTTGGTACAAAACAATAATTTCATTATGATTGTGTGAATATTTTACGTATAAATATGTATAATAATTTAACAATTTATGATTAATTATGATTATGTTTAATAAATTCATCATGACATAATTATCAAACATTGTAAAAAAAATCCTTTGAGTACGAATACAGATAGAATAATTCAGTATGTTCCGGCATTTTTCTCAGAGGACAGGTAATGACGAATCCTGCTAAATTCCAAAAAAAATGGTATGACAGTGTTTTTAGTATCCTACATAAACAATTTAATTTCAGGTCCAAACTAGAACCAGACCCACCTAAGTTCATCCCCTACCTAGAACCGGGTATCGACTTCAGACCCGAGACTTCCCCGTACTTCCCGAAAGACTTTGACATCGAGCGTCCCCCGCACGACGGATATGCTCAAGCACCGAAATTCCTTCGCCAAGAGTATGACTCCCAGTATGGGGTCAAGGGCCATAATGTGAACCTCTTCTGGTTTGTCTACGGGTACCCGAAGCCGAAGATGACGTATTTCTTCAATGATGAGCCCATTGAGATCGGCGGGCGGTATGACTGGAGTTATACCAGGAATGGACAGGCTACGCTGTTTATTAATAAGTAAGTGTTATTTGTTTTTTTTTGTAAAAAATTTCCTTTAAAAAAAATAGTCAGATAACTTGAAGATTCTCATAGTGTCTCACAAAATTCTTGGTTCATGGAAACGTAGTGACTTTTATGACCAATTTATAAAAGAGAATTATAATTCAAATATTTTATTCTGTACTTAATCCAGAGGGATTCACGTTGGAGACAAAATTCTATAATAACAAAAAAAATATCATAATATATTTGCGCCATTTTGGCAATTTTTAAAAAGAAGACTTCGAAACAGCTCGAAACTTTCTCTTAGCGACCAGAATCAACTATTTTAAACTGTAATTGCCATTCCAAAGTGCCTGTCTAATAGTCTAATGGCAATAAACAATTCGACTTTCTTTATAAACTACCTTCAAATTTCCTGTAAATTTCCAACCACCATCCTCCCAGGATGCTAGAACGCGACGCGGGCTGGTACGAAGCCGTGGCCACGAACGAGCACGGTCAGGCTCGCCAGCGCGTACGTCTGGAGGTGGCGGAGTACCCCACCTTCGTGCGGCGGCCCGAGGAGGTGGTGGTGCTGCAGCGGAAGACCGCCAGGCTGGAGGCCCGCGTCACCGGCGTGCCGTATCCTGACATCAAGTGGTACAAGGACTGGCAGCCGCTCGCGCCTAGTAGCAGGATTAAGGTGAGGATGAGAAAGTGCAGAAAGTAGAGACTTTTTGGGCAATTTTTTTGTGTCATTTGTAGGTAATGTTCATCTGAATATTAAGTTTCATGCCAATTCGTCTTCATTTTTTTGTGTCATTTGTAGGTAATGTTCATCCGATTATTAAGTATCATGCCAATTCGTCTTAATTTTTTTTTGTTGGGTCAGATTCCATTTTTATTTTTTACTTTTTTTTAGTAACGTTCTAAAGTCTTTTGATATAGCTTAACGGGATTTTTAGTAATAAGTTAAAACTCGCGCAATTGAAGTTGAAGAATAAGAAAATCAAACTTTGGAGAATAAAAATTATACAGTTCTCCTTTTGGAATTCTTATACCGTTGCCTAAATAATTTAGTTAACAGAAGGAAAATAGCGAAATTACTATCTATATCGTTAATGATAGCCTGAAACACAGGTTGATTTTAACCTAGGTCAGGCAGGTCGCTATTAAATATTGCAATTCCGAATTAGTTTTAATTGCACTGTTAATAATAATTATCTTAGTGTTAGTTTATTCTTAGAATTTCTTTATGTATAGACATTTTGTAACTGTTCCCTATATACATTTTTTGTAAACTGTTATTGGAATAAATAAATTATTATTATTAAAAAAAAATATTATTATTAATATTTATACGAAATTACTTTTGCCATCCTTCGACCTTCAAAATTAGTCCAAAAAGTGAAACTTCCCATCTGTCCTCAGATCCAGTTCATCGAGCCGGACACATGCCAGCTGGTGGTGCAGGACGCGATCCTGAAGGACGAGGGGCTGTACTCCATCTCCGCCAGGAACGTGGCCGGCAGCGTCAGCACATCCGCCATGCTGCACGTCGAGGAGTCCGAGCACGAATACTCTGACAGGTAATTATTTACGGGAAATAATAATGGTTCTGACAAACAAATTAATTTCCAGCGATCTGTGGCCGACTATTATTCTAATTAACCAGCGTTTTAATGAATTACCGACAAAAAACCCTAAACATAAACTAAAAAAAATCCAATTTAACAACAAATAAGAGCATGTCCAAATTACTTTTTCTCCTAAAAAGAAATGGATCTTCGAATAACAAAACTAAACTTCCGAATAGAATACTAAATCTCCGACAAAATTACTAAGTTACCGACAACAGAGGTTTCGTCAAAATAATCATATTTTTACAAATTGCATGAACTGTTTTAATTTCTATTGTTGGTTATCAAATTTATCTTTTAACTCTCAATAATGATGAAAACTGGTTGCAATCTGGACTTTAGGGCACCCCGACTCGGACAGGTTAGGTTAGAAGGGGATGGCGGGGTCGTGTGAGCGAGCGAAGCGAGCGAATAGACTTCGCCATCCCCTTCGTGGTTATTTTTGTATAAACCATCCAGAAGTAGGAACCCCGCGAAGCGGGGCTCCGTCGACCCAGCCCACCCTCGATCATGTATAGATTATTTTAAGGTTTGGTAGGGTTACAACTGGTGATCTTTCAACTTCAAATTTAGGTCAAAAAAATATTAGATCAAATGAACGTTATATAAAATAATATTATAATCATTGAAAATTATATAAAATAAACGTTATACTATATAATATTAAAGGAAAATTATATTTAGGTTACTTGATATTATAGCATATGAAAATTATATTATATGAACGTTATTTCAAGTAAAATTAGTGCGTTTGTTATTATACCAAACATTACACACCCCTTTTTGACGCCTGAAATAGGCACTCCAATATCGAAGCATATCTGTTGTAAGTAAAATTCATAATATATGATGCAAGTAAAAGTTATTTTACAAGTACATTTTCAATTTTTTTATAAGTTTCTGTATGACCACTTAGAATAATATTTTCAGTATAATGTTACAGTTAAAATAGCACCACAGTCTATGAAATATGAAAGGTAATTTATGAATTAATAGTTGGCAAGTAAAGATAAAAAATACAAAGCATAGTTTTCAGTAGAACGTAATTTATGCTGGTAGAAAAGTATTATAGCAATAAACGTTCATGTTTATTTTTCGAAGATTTCAGTATCTCGGTTTGGTCGTTTCGTCATTTTTAGTCAGAAAAAAGTTGTCGGAAAGTTAGTATTTTAGGCAGTAAATTTAATATTTTTAATAAGGACAATTCTTCTTTTTTTGTCGGAGCTTTTATTACTACCCATTATTTACTATATGTTGAGAATTGAAATTAAAATTGATTATTTCGTTAAACTATCCTAACCACTTAGGCAGGGCGCATCGAGGCCGCACTTATATCTTATCAATAGGCGAGATGACAAAAAATAATAATTATTATATTTTGTTTAACGTCTTACGTTTCTCGGGTTCCTGGGGTCTCGGACCTTTGGAAGGCGTACGAGGGGCCGAAGCCAATTTGCTAAGGCCCCTTAAGAATTTTATGAGAAATGAGACACCAACCGACGATTATCCCTATATGCACTATGTAAGTGCACCTAAGGATAACTCCCGGTTTTTGAAAATCTATCTAATGGAATAAATATTTTTTTGTCGTCTCGCCTATTTCCAAGCAGAAGCACTAACGACCCTCTTTTAACCTACCCTTTACTCAATACTTTGTTATCACCAATATTGTAAAACTTTATAATTGAAAAGAGTATCTATGGAGTTTCTTGCTTGTTCTTCTGCATAGAGATCTTCGTTTTAGACGCTTTGACAATTCGTAAGTACCTGTACAATGTCTAAGTGAAATAAATGCTTTGATTGAGTTTTATCATACAGGATCCGCGAGCACCCGCCACGTATAAAGCCGAGCACGAAGCCGTTCGGCGACTTCTACGACATCGGCGACGAGCTCGGCCGCGGAGTACAGGGTGTAGTGTACCACGCAGCGGAGAGACTTAATGGTAAGACTTTGAACTTATCTTCACATTTTAACATTTCTATCGAAATTAAAGAACTCATTTTAACACTGTTAAAGTGTGTAAGTGTTAAAATGCTTTCTTCGAAGGGCGTTACCACGCAACGGCTTTAAGGGGTTGCAATTGGTACATTAAGGACAACAGGCCCCCTTACCATGACGTTTAAAGTAAGATAGTTTTAGTCCTGTTGCAGGAGTGTGCAAGTGACAGCGTTAGACACGTTGTCTAGCGCCGTCTCTTTTCCACTGAAAGTAATGTCAAAGTAATACTGCTATAAGCGCTTGTGGTACGCCCCCAGCAGAAGTTTTATGGTTGCAATTTCAATCTTATTCTATGGCGATTGTAATATGAATTTTCAGGAGGAGGTTATTATAAGAATCAGCCCAAAAGGCCAAAAATTTCGTTAGAAACTATGGGCTAGATTTCAGAAACCAAATCGTCATGTTTTTTTGCTACTACCACACTGTTTTGATTTGGCGCCTGTCATTTGTGAACTAAAAAAAATATTACTTAAACAAACTAGGACAAGGTGACTCTTATTTCTCTTAATACCCCCTTTTTTATTGTGGTGAAATCCTCATGGATTACCCCTAGTCTGGGCAAGATGAAGGAGTGTGGCGGACTCTCCCTGGCTAAAATCGGTGTGTTCTTCGACCGAGCTATGGGCAGAGGTTCAAGATTCGCTCTCGCATTCATCGCGGCTCTATATAGTCTAATTATTATGTTATTGATTAATTCTTCCCCCTTAGGACGCAACTACGCCGCAAAAATAATGCACGGCCACTCCGAACTTAAACCGTTCATGAAGAACGAGTTAGACATCCTGAACCTACTGAACGACCGCCACCTCATCCGCCTGCACGACGCTTACGAGCACGAACACACGCTCGCGCTCGTGCTCGAGCTCGCGGGAGGGGGGGAGCTGGTGAAGGACCGGCTGCTGAGGGGACAGGCCTACACCGAGCGGGACATCGCCGGGTACATCCGACAGCTGCTGAGGGGCATCAAGTATATGCACGATAATAGTGTCGCGCATTTAGGGTTGACGGTGAGTTATTTTTTTTGGGTTACTGTTGCAGACCTAGAATTCCGCATAATTTTAAAAGACGTACTAACATATATTGAAATTACTATAATTATCTAACATTAATTCCGTTTTATATATTAGATTCTTATTCCGACATTAAATTAACCATTACTTATATAATTAAAAATAACTAGATTAATTTTTCTTTGTTTTTGACGTTCTAAAGTGCCTTTGAAATGGTCTATTAGAAATAAATGATTTGAGTTTGAGTTTAATTTTTCGCTATTATTATTTTATTGACTTATTAACTATTGACATTTTTAACAAATTTATTGTAAAAGTGACTGTTATGAATTTTTTCTACTTTGTCATTTTCATGAATTATTACTTTAATTATTATTAGTTTACTAAATTAATCTTGCAAGCGTTTTGGATGTACATCTATTAGCTTGTAAGATCAAATAAATAAATGTGTCTTTCGTTAGGTTTTAATTTTTAAGGTTCTGTAATAGGGATAAAATGGCATTCTGTTGGACCGACCAAATACGGCCAAATACGGGATACGTATTTTTTGCTTGATGAAATTAATAAATAAATACAAAGATAGAGAGCAACAAAGTTTCGGCGGCTTTTGACATCACAGTTCAGCAAAAATTGTACTTAATCGTGACTGACTTAAACGCACTGTATGAGAAAAAGAAATAACCGTAAAACTCAAGTCACAAAAAAACCGGGCAACTTGGTGCGAGTATGACTCGCAGTTGGCTGAAATTTACGTTTTCTGGCGGGTTTGCCTTTTTGCCCTAAGTCCTTCTTTTAGTAGGTAGTTTCAATGAAAGTTTTTAAGATTATGTGGCGCAACCTTAATTAACTATTCCCTCCCCAGATCGGCGAACTCCTCCTCTCGCACGCCGGTAGCGACGAGCTAAAGATTTGCGACTTCGGCCTCTCCCGCCGCATCCAGTTCAGCAAATACGCCTCCTTGGACTACGGCATGCCGGAGTTCGTGGCCCCTGAGGTGGCCAGCGGGGAGGGGGTGTCCTTCGCAGCTGACATGTGGAGCATCGGCATCATCACCTACATCCTTCTTAGCGGACATTCCCCCTTCCGAGGAGTGAACGACCGGGAGACGTTAACCAGGATCCGTGAAGGCAGATGGGAATGGCACGATGAAGAGTGGTGGTCCCGCCTCAGCACTGAAAGTCGCGACTTCATCTCTAAGCTCCTGATCTTCAACTGGCATGAACGTATTGATGTGAACACCGCCCTGTCTCACCCCTGGTTAAACCTCGCTGATAAGATCTACCAGGAGGAGTACCAGATCAGTACTGATCGGTTGAGGAATTATTATAACTTGTATAGGTGAGTTTTTGAACAATTTCTTAGTCGAATAGGTTATTTCTAATGATTTTCTATTGGTGCATTTGACTACTTAAAATTTTGACACATTATGTATGAAGATTAGATGTTAAAAAATATCTATCGATAGTGATCTTGTCTGCTGATGGATAGCAGATGGTCATTAGACTCTAATGACCGATGTATGTAAGAATGACAAAGCTATTGCAGAAAACCTTTATTAACCGACTTCAAAAAAGGAGGAGGTTCTCAATTCGTCTGATGTTTTTTTTTGTATGTTTGTTACGCGATATCTCCGTCAATTGTAAACGGATTTTGATGGTTCTTTTTTGTTTGATAATTCATGATTCAGGGGTGGTCCCATATAAATTTTGTGGCGATCGGTTCAGTGCTTCTTGAAAAATTCACCAAGAACAAAAAACATTGACGAAATATTCATAGACGATGTGTGCTTTTTCTTCAAGTTCCTATTTTCGTTTTATAAGATTGTAAGTAGTTTAATTTTGAAAATAAATTACTTTGAAAGATACTATACACAGTCAAACATTGGGAGTCGACACTAAAAAGTAATAAATAAAAAACTGTTTTTCGAAAAATAATAATCGCCTTCAAAAACTAAAAACCCATAAATAACTAAAATTTCGGAAGTCGGTGGCTTCTCTTCTGCCATTCAATTTGTGTTGCCACCGACTTCCGAAATTTTAGTTATTTTTGGGTTTTTAGTTTTTGAAGGCGGTTATTATTTTTTTGAATTTTTTTTTTAATTTATGATAACTAACAAAATAAAACTGTTTGTGGACATTATGCCAGAGTTAATTATATTCGTCACTGCTTGGCTAGGACTTGTAATATTTATTTTCACTTTCCTTTTCTAAGACACTTAGTTCAATAAACTACACATAGGTGACACACACACAAACATTTCTTTAGCGATATATCGTTACCGTATATCGCGGTCATAACACTGGATTGACCTAAGTTTGACATAGTAGAAATTAATACCTAAATGTGCATTTATCATATCAGGCCATAAACTATCAAAAGAGTTTATTTTTAAAATCGGCTATTTTTAATGCCATGCTGTCAAAGTTTAGCAAATTAATCTGTAACTAATGATGACATTTCTGGCCTTAGATAATGATATCGCGAACATTTCTCAAGTGTCTAGATTCCTGTGTCGTCGCGTGGGCGGTAGATTTACAACTAATTTAATCTTGACGTAAGAATAAAGGTGCGCGCTTATTACATTAGTGTAGCAAACGCGCGATGGTTCTTTTAGACGCGCGTGTCAATTGTAGGAACAGTGATTGGCAGTGAAATAACGCTTAGGATATTTTATCCGTCAAACTAGTCAAAATAGTTATTTTTAATTACACGTAGGTATATAAAATTAATCATTTTATAAAATATTCTATATCTTATCCTAACCACTTCATCAAATGAACAGAAATAATTTATGAAATGGTTAAAAATGATCAAGTTTTAGATTTGGCCACCACTTATGCATATGTTATATAGAAAACGGACACCAATTATATACAAATTAATTAATTCACAAATATGATCGCTTTACACTACGTTACAAAACCGCGTACAGTCGCACCCATCGCGCGTCTAACATCATTCCCCACGCACCCTAACCAAGCCGGAAAATCACAATGATTCAACATTATGTCACACATATAATTTAATTGGCACTGCCCTCAATTAATTACATCGAGCCAATAACTATAATTAAAAGTTGGCATCGTCACTCCACAAACGTTGGTAAACATTTTTATCAATGGCCGTGTCCACCAACTTATTGGACGTGGCTTTGATGTCAAGCCAAGCAGTAGTATATTGTAACTCTTTGATGAGTAATAAGTGGAAAAAATACATAATTTGCCCAAAAAGTGTGGAAATCTTGTGTGGTGTACAATGAAGGCTATTTATGGAGTAATTGATTGGGTCAGGGACTGGACCAGCAATGCTCAGTGCCGCAATTGGTTCCGTCGCAAGCCGCTCAGCGGGGCCTACGAGCATCCCTCCAAGATGGTGTACCCGCCGGGAGAGACATACACTCCTGAAGGTTAGTCGTTTTACCAAATTTTTCTCTCTATCGTGTGTCACAAAGGTCATAGTTCAGTACAGCCACCCGGCACCGACTCGCCTTATAACCGAGGCGATCCGGTGACGCTACGGAGTTGATATAGTGAGCGCATGCCCATACAAATCCATATAAAGAATACTAGCCGTAGAAGGCGAGTCGGTGCGGAGTGGCTGTAATGAGCTATGACCTTTACACAGAAGAATGTAATGTAAAAAACAAAGATTCACCCAAGCGAAGCTGGGGCGAATCGCTAGTTGTAGATGACTACAACAACAGTTCGATAAAAACATTGCGTTTACTTTAAGATTCCCTCCTTCTCAGAATACATGTAAAAGTTTTCTTCAAGTAGTTGTCTGTTATTCCCTCAAAACTGAAGGCAGATTTAATATTAAATTACAATCTTTCTTTTGCAAAATAGTGTTTTTTAAAATCCCCACTCACTTTGAAACAAAATGTTTTTGTTAAAGCAAAATGAACTCAATAAATACATTATTAACTGTGAATTTCCAGCGACACCAGACCGGTCACCACACGACCGGGAGCCTGGCGAATACGACCTCAACTTTAAACAGTGGGACCATCCCGACTGGGAGGTGTCCGCCAAGTCCGAGAGCCAGTGAGTACCGCTTTATTATATAAATAATAAAACGTATATTTTAATAGGTCACGTTACAATAAACATGTTACACATTTTTTTTTAGTAATGGCCCTGAAAAATATGTTCGATCATTGCACTCGCAGAGTATATAACAAAGCTAGTTAATTAATTATTGGCAATCTGTAAACATTACATACTTTATAGTTACAGGAACAAGTTCAAGGTAATCTTAACATAAAACCATGATTCAATCAGCGGCTCTAGTCTAAATTCTAGTTTAATGCTCCAGAGTTAACGGAGATACCTACCTCAAGATAAAAACAGAATTCTAACCTACATCGCTCATCTACATTTTACCACATTTGTACGCTTTTCTATGCAAACCATGTCGATACTTTGCGTTTTTTTTTTATCATTCCATTCGATTGTAAGCCTACACGTGTTTTTGACAAATAATTTTATCTGGATTGAAACCTACATTCCTCAACACCTACATTTCTTTGCCACAGCTACCAGAACGGACCAGACACGTACCTGCTACAGTTACGTGATACTCAGTTCCCGGTGCGCCTGCGCGAGTACATGAAGGTGGCCTGCAACCGCTCGCCCGGGTACAGCCTCAACGTCTTCGATACTTATGATCCTAGGGTAAGGTGGATTTGATATAACTTTATAGTCTCCAGCAAAAATGTATTAATAATTAGTCTCATTATCGTAAAAGATTTCTTACAAGAACTCAAGAATATCAATGAATCTACAGAATAATCATGAACACGTGCTATAATAATCCTGTATTTTCCGCCATTCCCAGACCCCGATCATCCGCGAGCGTCGTCGCTTCACCGACATCATGGACGAGGAGATCGACGACGAACGCCGCGAGAGGATCAACAACTACGGCACCGAGTCCTACACCATCCGCCGCCTGCGCCACGAGCTCGGCACCAGGCTCGACTCCTACGCGGAGGCACAGGCCCTCATGGAGTCCAAGAAAGACGGACAGCTGCCCTTCTTCAGGGAAAAACCACAACTCCTCCCCGTAAGAGAAGGCGAAAACGCTCAACTCTCCTGCTTCGCTGTCGGCGACCCCAAACCAGCCGTCACCTGGTTCAAGAATGATATGGTCATCGCTGAAGGACAACGCATACAAATCGTTGAAGACGAAGAAGGCAGGTCTACCCTCAAGTTCGAGCCCGCTAAGCACCACGATATCGGCTTCTATAAAGTCGTAGCTAGGAACAAAGTCGGACAGACAGTCGCGAGGACGAGGATTGTGGAGGCAACTACCCCAGACGCTCCAGACAGCCCCACTGCTGCCGAAGTGTCCGATACTGAGGTCCTACTGAGGTGGAAGCAGCCAAAATACGACGGCAACTCCGACGTCATCTGCTACAGCCTGCAGTACAAGGCGGGCGACAGCGTGGAGTGGCGCGACGTCGCCAGCAACATCGACCACGAGTTCTTCGTCGTCCGCGACCTGTCGCCCGACACCAGCTACCAGTTCCGACTGTCCTCGCGCAACAGGATCGGGTGGAGCGACAAGGGCATCCCCACACACCTCGTCAAGACCAAGACACCCGGCGCACCCAAGATAGAAGTCACCAAAGCCATGAAACATCTGCAACAGATCACGGAGTCAGGACAAGAAGTCACTTTAGACGAGAACAAACCCAAACTGGATTATTCGATAGAGGATAAACCAGTGGAGTGGGTGTCTTCTCAGCAGTTCACAGAGCGCTACAGTTTCGTATCGGAACTCTGGCGCGGGAAGTTCTCCATCGTGGTTAAAGGTATCGACAAGTCGAACGACAACGTTGTCGTGTCGAAGATTCTGGAACAACGGCCGGACACAGAGGTGCAGATTCAGAGGGAGTTCGAATGCCTGAGGAGGTTGAGGCATGAGAGGATAGCTAATTTACTAGGTGCCTACCAGGCGCCAGGGTCCTCGGTATCTGCTTTGATTCTGGAGAAACTGCAAGGCGCTGATATCCTGACGTACCTGTCGAGTCGCCACGACTACACGGAACAGATGGTGGCGACCATAGTGACGCAGATCCTGGACGGTCTGCAGTACCTGCACTGGCGCGGCTACTGCCACCTGGACCTGCAGCCGGACAACGTGGTGATGGCCTCGGTCAGGTCCATCCAAGTCAAACTCGTGGACTTCGGCTCCGCGCACAAAGTCACCAAGTTGGGTACGAGTGTACCACAAGTCGGCGATTTGGAATACAAAGGTGAGAGACTAAACTTTTAAAAATAATGTTATTTCACCACCGTGAATGCATGCAATAAAGATTTTTGCGTACATTGACATAAGATTTATAATAGTGATTCTAACAAGCATGTGATAATCAAAATAGGCTTACAACTAATGAAAACGCAAGTTTGCGAGGAAGAGAGTCTATTGTTCTTGTTTCACGATTGAACAACTGAACTAATTCAGCTTTTTAGCTTTTTTTTATAGTTAAATCTTGCTTAATCGTATTATGAATATTTTTTTATTTTTTATCCTATTTTGCGTTTTCGACCGTTTTTTACTTTATGGTCATAAAAAGTTTTTTTTTCTTTATTATAGAGGGATTGGTTTATCTTAAAACATATTCCGCCTTATTACAAAACAAGGTTTTTCTCGAAACCAGGTTTAAACCATTGAGCTAGGTTTTGTATTTCGAATCTTGATTGTATCAGAATAAGATTCAAATTACAAAACCTCAATGGTTCCATACCAGGCTCAAAGGTTTAAACCTGGTTTAGAGAAAAACCTTGTTTTGTAATAAGGCGGAATATGTTTTTACTCTAAAATATATGTAGATTTAAATACATAATGACGTCGGGCAGATGCTAAAATAATGTATAATATAAATTTTGTATATAAAATAATCTCACTTACTTTAAAATTACGAAGATACTCCACGTCTCACATCTCACCACCCTTTAATTAATCTTAAAATATCCCCCACAGCGCCAGAGATAATAAACGACGAGCCAGCATACCCGCAGACGGACATCTGGGGCGTGGGCGTGCTGACGTACATCATGCTGTCGGGCGTCTCGCCCTTCCTCGGCGCAGACGACCAGGAGACCAAGCAGAACATCTCCTTCGTCCGCTTCCGGTTTGAGCATCTCTACAAGGAGATCACACAGGTAAGGAGGAAGGGGATGTTTAGGTGTCAGTTTTGGGAATAAAATGATTCAGCTAGATACCAGTGTTTTACGTGAAGCAACTGCCTATGAGGGGGCGTACCACAAGCCCTTATAGCAGTATTACTTTGATATTACTTTCAGTGGGAAAAAGACGGCGCTAGACAACGTGTCTAACGCTGTCACTTGCACACTCCTGCAACAGGACTAAAACAATCTTACTTTAAACGTCATGGTAAGGGGGCAGACCTCCACAACCTAGTAACTGGTCGACACGATACCCCATGGTTAGACTGGTCAGACTTTCTGGCTTACCCGTAACGACTATCAAAATTCTACGAATGACAACCGGGACTAACGGCTTTATGTGCTTTCCAAGGCACGGGATGTCCAAGATAAACTATAGAAAGTACCTAACATATGAATTGAAAAAGTCACATTGGTATTTGCCCGGATTCGAACCCACAACCTCTTGCACGAGAGGCGGGCGCCTTATCCACTGGGCCATCACTTTTTATTATTACATTACACTACATTTTACTTAAGCACGATACTGCTAACAAAAAAAAAATAGCACAGGCTCATGTATCTTTTATATAAAAGTTTTACTTACAATCACCACACGAGACAAAAGAATAATTGAATATTCATTCCGAAGAAATTACCTGATACTTCTCAACATTTTTCCATTTATCTAAAACCAAACCCTCTCATTCCATTCCAGGAGGCGACCAGGTTCATAATGTTCCTGTTCAAGAAGGTCCCCCTGAAGAGGCCGTCGGCGGAGGAGTGCTACGAGCACCGCTGGCTCACTCAGAGCGACTTCATGAACAAGAAGAGGGAGAGGGCGCGCTTCCTTGGCAACAGACTGAAGGTACGGTATTATAAATCGCTTTTAAGGTCATAGCTTATTAGAGCTACCCGGCACCCACTCCGCACCGCCTCGCCTCCTGCGGCTAGTATTGTTTATATGGACTTGTATGGGCCATGCGCTCACTATATCAACTCCGTAGCGTCACCGGATCGCCTCGGTTGTAAGCCCTTCGCGCGCGGTCGGTGGGTGGGCCACTCGGTGACAACTCGCTGCACGAACGCCTGCCTTGCGTTTACAACGCGCGGGCCACGAGTGGCCCGCGCTTGATTATTAATAGATTACTCGAAAATTCGTGGACCAAGCGGCGTCAACTCGTTGACGCCTCGGCGTTCACTCGTTGACCGCGGGTTGCCCACTGGTTGACCGCGGGTGGTCCACCCATCGAGGAGTTGACGCCGTGCGTCGAGGCGGTGCGAGTCGGGTGCTCTAATGAGCTATGACCTTTAACGTGATAAGGTCTCATACATCGATGAACACTGGCTGAAGGACGAATAAGTGTCACGTTTCGCCTGAGCCGAGCGTGTGGACAACAAAAAATAATTTCCGAACTCACCAACTTTCGAAATTGCAGTTGGGTTTTTTGATTATTTAATTATTATTTTTTATTTACCTTTTTTAAAATTTAAATAGGTACCCCATGTCTCTCCTACAACTGAGACGAATTCAATGATACCATATGTTGAACTCCGTTAAATGGTTTAGGGGTTTAGGCTTAACATAACCACCCTTTCGGCATCGAGTAAAAAATTTTTGTTCCGTCGCAAAATGATTACTTGAAGCTAGAGCCTAGTCAAACTACACACATCAAAAGTGTCTAGGGATATTTCAATTAAACCTAAACAACTAAAATTCTATTAACTTTTTGTTAAGACACCTACACATTAAAATAAACCTTGTTTAATAGCCTATCTAATCTGATAATAAACATTTAGATAAAGTTAAATTAAAAAAAAAACTTAGAAGAAGAGGAAAAACTCAGACCTTTCAATCTTAACTTTATTTTTGTAACATCAAAACCTAAACAAAAAAACTATTTTTTTTTTCAAAAATTGTTGAAAACATAAAATTAATAATCCGTGGATAAACTTACGACTCTCCTGCCATATCTGCAGCGGTTCTGCATACTCAAAACAAGGTGTCAATATCCTGTTGTGGAATACTGTCCCAAGTCCTTTTAAAATGCAAGAAAAGCTGGTTTTCATCCTCAACATCTTCAGGGAAATTCCTAAGAGCTCTTCTCAGAAGCATATCTCAGGCATGCTCAATAGGATTTAAGTCAGGGGATTGTGCAGGCCAGTCTAAAGCTTGGATATCATGCTGTTGTAACCAACTTGTGACGATACGCGCCGTATGTGAACGGCTGCGGACGTGCATTAGCTGGAAATTTTGTCCCATTTGTTGTCTGTTGGGCAAGATTACAGGCTCTAGCACCTCATCTCGGTATTTTAGAGCAGTCAAACCTTAGCCTTAGCCTTAGCGTTAGCCTTGTATCCAAACGAGGTCCGTTCTACCACCGAGACAAATTCCTGCCCAAACCATAATCGTGCCACCTTGATATGCCAGAACTTGTTGTAGGTGCTGCAGTCGATTCCAACGTCCAGGTTCTCTCCAAACGCGTACTCTTCGCGAATCAGGATGAAATCCAAACCTGGATTCATCAGTGAAAAGCACAAGTGACCATTGAGATTGGTTCCAGTTTTCGTGTGCAATAGCCCATTGTAATCTTCTTCATCGATTGCCTCTCCTTAGCGCTGGTACCCGAAGTGGCCTACGAGTAAGTAAGTTGACTTCATGCAGTCGTCTTCTCAAAGTTTGACCGTTTACCAGCAAACCATACTCGCTCTGTAGCCTTTGAACCAATTGCATAGCCGTTACATTTGGTTGACTTCGTGCAGTTTATACTATGAATCGGTCCTGTACATGTGTTTTAATGCGTTGAGGTCCTCGGTGCCGTTCCACCCTTTCCCCGTGACACCATAACGTGACCAAAGCCTAGATATAAAGCTCTGACTGGTTTTCATGGCCTTAGAAACCGCAATTTGGGACAGTATTCCACAACAGGATATTGACACCCTTGTTTTGAGTATACAGAACCGCTGCAGATGTGTCAATAGAGTCTTAGGTGAATCCACGGATTATCAATTTTAAGTTTTCAACATTTTTATAAAAAAAATAGTTGTTTTGTTTAGGTTTTGATGTTTCAAAAATAAAGTTTAGATTGAAATTTTGTCTGAGTTTTTCCTCTTCTTCTAAGTTTTTTTTTTTAATTTTACTTTATCTAAAACTTTATTATCAGACTAGATAGGCTATTAAACAAGGTTTATTTTAATGTGTAGGTCTCTTAACAAAAAGTTAATAGAATTTTAGTTGTTTAGGTTTAATTGAAATATCCCTAGACACTTTTGATGTGTGTATATTATTTTTACTTGGAGTCCATAGCCAACATACATGCATATTTATTTAAAAACGAACTTAAATACAGCTTACTATTTATTAAATATAAGTTCTCCAATTAAAGTTTAACGTGTGGTTGAATAAAAAAAATCTTTGTCGATTGTTCCATGGTTTTTAATGTTTAGTTACCGCTGACTTACCCCATTTGGATAAATAAGTACCTACAAATACCCACTTATCTTCACAGGAGTTTTCGGACTCGTACCACGAGCGCAAGGCGCGCGAGGCGTCACAAGCGGACACCGTGGCCGCGGCCTTCGGCGGAGCGCGACATCTCGTGCGCTCCAACAGCATCCAGGAAGAACTGCTCACCACCTTCTCCACGCATTGAGGATATACAAACACTCGCAGCTTTGGGTCGAACGGGGAGAGTCGGGCTTGTATTGTTGAATGAGACTTGTTAGGTTTTTGGTTTGTGAGCCAATTTTTTTTTATCAGAATGAGATATTTAATTGTGTTTTATAAGTGAAGCCTTGTGAAGTGAAGTATTTTATAAATGTTATGGCTATGACATTAAATTAATAAAGCCATTTTTCTTTGTAAAAAGTCAAGTCAAAGTATTGAGTTCGGTTAGACCATTAAATGGTAGGTACTTTAGAACGTCATAATAAAAAATAAATGTTAATTTCCTACAGCGAAATTTCAAAATAAACTCATTCTTCGTTCTATTCAAAATTCAACGTTTTATTAGCTCAATTTAAAAGCCCTACAACGGTCAAATTTGAGTCCCATAGATTTTTTACTTTCATTGAATTTAATATAGTAATCAGGACTTCGGTTTGACTGTCAGGGTTAGCCGACCATCCATGTTGTTTCATCCAAAGCTCCAAGTACATACAAACATACATTTTCACATTTTCATGTACATTGTCGTCATCCAATCGAATATCTAGTCATAAAGAAACAAATGTTACGACGGTTTTGTTACTGTTAAGCTATTTATTGTATACAAATTTTTATTATTTATTTATTATTTATACTAATTGGTGTCGGTGCTCCAGTATTAATTAAACTTAATAAAGAGCATTGATTTGAAATTGCATTTTTATTTTTTCTAATACCCCTTGGAAAGGTTTAATGGGCCCTGGTAAAGAACTACTTTAAATCGTTAAGATATCTACATAATTGACTTAAAGAAAAATGCATTTTTTTTTAAAAACAAATAAAACCGCAATTAAATATTTCTGAAAACGTGGCTAAATAAATCAGTGGCAAACCAAGGAATTTTAACATTTTTTAATCAAAGGCCCATTAACACTTTACACCCTGTATACCTGCACTATAGGACTTTTGTCTGACTGGGTGATAAATCACTGCACAGCCCGAAGGCCGCAGCGCTGGTCCTACAGAAATGACTGAGACTGTTCTTTGTAAAGTGTTATCTACATTCATAACGAGAATACGGTATTTGACACTATTAACCAATAAATCTAAGACATATTTTTTATAAAGCTATCTTTTTATTAGTCCTAAGCATCAGATTTGTTTTTAATTTACTGTAAAATTGGATTTTTAATTGCTTTAAAATCAATAAATTCAAAATCAGTTAGTCAATAGGGTTGCTAGCTTGTGACGTCACAAGCAGGTATATATTGGCATACAAAGTGGCTCACAAAAAGTACGTCAATTGATGTTGGTGTCAAATACCGGATTATGGATGTGGGCAAAAAGGCTGCTAGGCTCAAATTGGATTATATTAGCGGGCCACCTTAGTCCGCACGGTGACCTGTAGGCAGTTCCGAGGGACAGAGTCACCGAGACTGGTTCAGAAAGTGGTGACGAGATATGATGTTCGGACTAATTTCTGGAGCTATCAGACCGATTGGAATATTTTGTACGCATTTGATTGCCTGCGTGAATCATGGAGATTAGTATCCGTATTAATATTAGAAATGGGAAAGTGTGTGTGTGTGTCTGTCTGTTTGTTCTTCTTTCGCGGCAAAACGAAGGATTGACGTAATTTTTTAAGTGGAGAAAGTTGAAAGGATGGAGAGTGACATAGGCTACTTTTTGCCTCTTTCTAATGCGAGCGAAGCCGCAGGTAAAAGCTAGTAGGATCTACGAGACCAGAGCAGTAATCAGTAATGTAAGTAAGCAGTAATATTACTTTGTTTGTGTTATTTTCGCCATATGACATTCATGTAAATGAAGGAGAAAAGTTAGTAGGTCATAATATTACATATTTACTATATGTATACTAGCATAAAGAATACCAAAAGAATGGAATTCCCTGCCGGCGTCTGTGTTCCCAAATGCATATAACCCGGATGTATTCAAGAGAAGAGTGCATAGGCATCTTTTGGGTGAGCTCGCTCCATCGTAGGCCCCGTCTATGCCCTTGGGCTAGTCTGGGACCAAGAGCAAGCCCATATGTAATAAAAAAAAATAGCATAAAAGAAAAACTGACAAGGAACTCATCAGAAATCAAATTACAGTAATCATTATCATAATAAAATTGATTTTATTCAAAAACCTATTTCAATGTACATGCACAAATTACATAAAATTTCTAAATAGACGCGGTTTACACGCTATCAACTTTCTATGGTATAATATTTACTGGTGTATTTTTTGTGACAATCCTTTAGTTTTAGGACAAGTAATCATTAAAATGGGGAAGACTATTATATTTTCACTTAGGTTAGACGACTAAAAAACTGATTAGTCCGTCAGTTAGATTATCAAATCACGTAATTTCATTTTTTTCTCGTAAACGAACAATGATGCCTATACAGTGCGTTGAAGTTTCGTGTGACGTCACGCCTATACTTGAGCCAAATTCGATAAAGAATACAGATAAACAAACCAATAAAGGGTTTCACAACTCACTTTTTACAAATCTTCTATTATTTACATGATTATCGCCTTTTTCACGCTAACTATTTATTTAGAAAACCTGCAAAAGCTGCAATAGCAGCATATTTCACTAGAATCACTCAAATAACATGCATATTACCTCGTTATTTCGAAGTACCAAGCAACGGTTTGTTTACCTCTATTCTTCATCGAATTTGGCTCTAGTATAGGTACAATTTCTACTGAGGAGAAGTGACGTCACAAGCCCTCATTCCAGGACTTTGATGCTCCTTAACTTAGTATTTTTTTATTATTTGATATTTGGTTAAGCGAAAAATATGTGTGTTTAAACAGAATGCCATTTATTTAACGTAGCCGCCACCCCTATCAATTATGTACACCAATGGTCGGCAGGCCTCGACCGTTTGATAGTAGTTATACTTTTCCAGTATACTTTCCCCCAATTCCTTTATCATAGCTCCTTTGGCGTCGATTTAGCTGTTAACAAAATTAAACACACATTTATCACCGATAACATCTATGAGAAGATATTTAGATACCTATTATCATGTAGGTATCTAGTTTTAATATCTAGTGACGACTATAATTATTATTCGATTTGTCATTATGAGGCCCTTACCTTCCAGAAGATTGCCGACCGCCTATGTAATGCTAGATAGGTACTTGAAAAACAAAGTTTATTAGCTATACAACCTCATTTTTAATACCAAAAGAAATCCATACTAATATTATAAATGGGAAAGTGTGTCTGTCTGTCTGTTTGTCTTTCTTTCACGGCAAAACGGAGCGACGGATTGACGTGATTTTTTAAGTGGAGATAGTTGAAGGGATGGAGAGTAACATAGGCTACTTTTTGTCTCTTTCTAACGCGAGCGAAGCCGCGGGCAGCTAGTTACTTTATAAAGATTAAAGATACATTAATAGCACGGTATTCTTTACAAGAAAAGAAAAGCAAATTTTTGTATAATTATTATGTCTTGAAATTTTCTTTCGAGTTCCTGAGATCGCGCATAGAAAAAATATCGAGATAAGTTATTATTATATAAAAATATTACGTTAAAAGTAAGTCAAACAATTAAATTAATCTTTCGAGCACTTTGTATTCTTTTAATTTACCTTATTTGAGCTTGTCAAAGAGATCTGTTGGTTCAAAAAAATACACCAGTATGCCGAAACACAAGTACATCATTATATCACTGCTTGGAGTATTTATTACAATATTATATAATATATATGTATATATATTTTTATATACTACGCTTGAGAATTTTAGCATGGGAGAATATCAGTATTTTAATAAATTCTTACCATCAATTTTAATAAAGCTCAAAATCTAAAATTTTAATTTTATTTTCATTTAATGTCAACTATTGTTTACAAGATTGTGAATAATTATTTAAATATCCTGTACTTATAGTAACTAACTATTATTTCATTATTATTAATTAGTTATGTTTTCTACTAACTGTGCCAAAATATTTCTAGAAAATATTGTAATATTTATTGTAATAATTTAGAATCATATTGCTTGGTGAGTGTCCTTACTACATTTTATAAAAATGTGTATTTTAAGCGTATAATTGAACTATTTAATTATCTAGATGAACATTTATACAGGTCATGACAAGGGATAATAAAATATTGATATTATTCCATTAAAATTACATTGGAAGCACTTAGAAGCAATAACTTGATTCCCATGCTAAAATTCCCATATAAATGACAAAACACTCATCATTTAGGGCCATATTTCATTAAGACTCCAGGTTGCGCAACAATATAGCGCCACCATTTTTAATCCCGCCACACTATTTCCAACCACTGTAACCCCTGAACGCCAGAATCAACAGTGAAGTCCACCAGAAAAGCGCCGAAGCAATGAAGCTCGACGAGTCCCGGAGATACGTTTCAACTGTCTTGGGCAACGAAATTAATTAGAAAATAACTGCACAGGAGCAAGAAAAACATGATTTCCACTTCCCTCTATATCAAGCAGGAGACAGAACAAAATTAGGCCAATAAGCACAAATTCACCAATGCAATTTGTGAAACTAAATAGCAACCATATGATTCGTTGGTGAAACTACCAGAGTTGCGCAAATTGATGTCCTAATGAGATATGGCCCCTATAGCTCTCTAGTGATAGAATACAATAGTGTTAGGTACCACAAGTTTCATCTTTTTCCTTTAGCAATGTACTCCTGCACTTTAGCCTGAAATTCTGTTTTGTTCTTGTTGTACATTTCCGCTGCTTCTATGTTTAAGGGGTCTTCGAAGTTTAAGAGATCCTGAAATCAGAAATTTATGGATTTAGGCCCTGTATATGTATAGTAAACACCATTAATGCTGATACGAAGGACATATTCAAGGACTCAATAATAAATGCTTATTGTTTACATATAACTAAAGAAAATGTAAATAATAATAAAACAACATAAATAGTAAGGAAAACTGTAATTAAACTATTGCAATAAAGCTCTCAAAGTCTTAAAAAAAAGACACTTAAAGTTTATCAAGTCACTCACCTATGATAAGAATTAAAATTTAATTTAACTGTAAACAAGTTATCTCAGACAACATTTAAAAATTAACTTCATACTAGTATACAGATGTTAGTAGACAAAGACAAGGTTTAGAAAACCTCCACAGCATGAGGATCTGTATCTTCTGTAATCCTCATCTTTAAAGGAATACTTACAGTAAATAGAGCATTAAGTCCCCAGACAACGTCCTTCAATCTCCGAGTGGGTGCCCAGCCGTGCTCGTCAATTGATGTCTGTCGCAGTAGAGATAGGCACACATCTCCATCCACATTTATGTTAGGATGCCACAGACGTGTTTGACATTTTACCCGAGGTGGCTGGAAGTAGCAAATAATTATTAATAATGTAACAATGAGTATCTTGGGATAACTCACAGATTGCCATCTTATCCCAAACTAGGCCAGCCAGAAAAAAATAGACAGAAAATATTATAAATATATTGCATCAATAAACAACAAACAATCAAGGTCATCACATAAGGATTTGTCTTAAATGTGAGTCAAACACACATCCTCGGGAGAAGCTTTGAGCGTCACTAACCACTAGACCAAAAGGCCAGCCAAAGTTAACCATTTACCCCTTTCAAGGACCAACCAACAGCCGGCTGTCGGGTTGCTATTGTCTTTTTTATTGTGTCTCAAATCAGGTGTGTTCAAAGGATTAATTATTCAATAGAATTGACAACCCTGGCCTACATAGTATACATAGATATACATAATGAATTTAAATAGGAAATTCGAACTAGTTATAACAAGGACACTCACAATTAATGTACATTTATTAATAAAGTAAGTTAAAATTATTTGCATAATAATGCAATTGTAATAGGAGCAACAGCAATTTCACCCTTCAACTACCAACCGACAGCCGGCTGTCGGGCTGCTATTGTCTTTCTATTGTGTCTCAAATCATGTGTTCAAAAGCTTAAAAGGAATCAAAAAAGTTACAGTAGCAATGAAAGAAGTCTGAAAGTTTAAACATAACTTCTACTAAATGTAAATTACAAGCAGCTGCTTCAAAAAATTACAAAATATGCCATGTTATTGTAGAAAAATGCTGATCTATTAACCTTAATAGACAGTAATCATATAAATATTTAGCATTGACTTGACAGTAGTATTGGGTAGACTGTATCTTTTGAATTCAACCAAGTTTCTAGAACAATCTATGACCTCTAATACATCAGATTTAGAATAGTTTCATAGTGTAAGGGGCTTGGTGTTGGCAGAAGGCTTAATAGTGCTCTAAAGAATAAAATATAACCATGGAGATTTCTGAAGACAGAGGTAATTATTACAAAACAAAATGATACACTTATCACCAAATTATAAGGCTAGTGTAAGAGAAATAAGTGATCTCTAGGAAAATATTATAGAACTTGTAGGTATCATTTAATCTGCTACCTAAACATAATTATTAGGATACTTACAGCCATATTATAGTCGTCTGTAACTAGAACACTGAATTTGAACTTGCCTCCCTGCCAATAGCCCTCGTCGGGCGCAACAGTCAATACGAACTCACTCAACACGTTAGGGTCTTCGAAATGTACACTACATGTCGTCGGGAGGTTCTCATTCATCTCCTGCACCTCCTTTATCAACAATTTATCCCTCACTGATATTCGTCTCACCACTGAATCGTTACTCAAGCCATTTGTACTCGGGGGCTCAGGAGCCGTGTGCTCCTTTTTCAATTTCCTATTAAGCGTAATCATTGTTTAAATCTATACAGAACTTTGTTTCAGAGATACTATAACATAGCAGAAGTAAAAAATAAATTAGAAATACGCTTTTTTTGCATGAATGCAAAACGCAGATTTTGTTCACGTTTGTCAAAATTATTATGACAGGTGTGAGGCTGGCTGACAGCGTACTTTTTAATTTGTTAGCGATCTATGTAAACTGTGTCTCACGTATTCGTCTTTAATTCAAAGGTCTTTGGTCTTTATGCAAAAATTAATATTTTTTTGTAAATAGTAAACCATTATAAAATAAAATTAATTAATTAATCAATAAAGGAGTATCTAATATTACGTCTGTGACTAAACGTTTTTTATTAGTCACTCACTGTTAGTTTGATCTGTCTTGGGTGTCTGATGTACAAGTCAAGGGTCCGTTCCAAAAAGGGTAAAAATTACACGGAGTAGTGCGAAAGTTACTCTAGAGCGTTCCGAAATGAGCCGAGTGAAACCGAGGGTAACCGAACCATTACTCGACAGCTACCCGAGCAGTATTTTGGAACGCTTTCGGTAGAGTAATTTTCGCACTGACAAGTGCGATTTCTCACCCTTGGCTGAGGAGCGTCGTTAAAAATTACCTGACATATGTCAAAATCATATAAGCGCCAATGTTGAAGTTTGATGTTGAAGAATGGATTTATTAAAGTAGAAACGAACAGGTAGTACTTATTTATTTGCAAAATATGCTTAAAAAACACGATTTTCCTTCTTTGCAATAGAGAGAAAAGGTTATGTTGACAGTGTCATCATACGACCCTAACCATCATGACCCTAACCCGTTCCAAAACAGTAAATCGCTCTGTAGCGTTCAAAAACAGTATAGCCGTTCTCTTTCTTTCGTTGTTTTTTATCTCTTTTTAATTTCCGAGTGAATTATTCGCACGTTTTGGAACGCACCCTAAATTATTATTAAAACTTTATTTCTCTCTCTCTCCCGCTCGCTGCAGCTGCTACTGTCAAGTGTCAATCAATCAAAGTGTCAAATCAAAATTGCAATAATATAGTCAGCTCCACAAAGGCCATTCATTAAGAGTTGAAGTTGAAGTTGCTAGCCGTAACCGTAATAAAGTGTTAAAAAAATAAAATAAATTTGGAAAATACAATAGATATTAATTTATCGTGATGGCAGATATCACATGGCCCTGGCAGTACAACTTTCCTCCCTTTTTTACGTAAGTAAAACTTATTTATTACCACTATAATACAAACTTCTTTTGGACCAGGAAACATGAAGTTATTAGGCAAATCTTGGAAGTATATAAACGAAGGAAACGCCCATATTGTTGTCCAACTACTAGAAACTGGATATGTACTGCGTCTTATCAAAGAAGACGGGAAAAGGACGCATCAGAGGGATGTGTATGACTCCGTTAACTTCGTAAATTTAATCATGGTGCCATTGCTGGAAAACAAATTCTATGGCTGTGAAGAAGCAGTAAAAAT
The DNA here is from genome assembly GCA_033675125.1 of Athetis lepigone. NCBI lineage: Eukaryota > Metazoa > Arthropoda > Insecta > Lepidoptera > Noctuidae > Athetis > Athetis lepigone. The sequence goes on along the minus strand of CM066232.1, from coordinate 1,850,134 downwards.
ACCTCAATACGAATTAGCAGAACTAGGCAAAACACTGCTGCTTTATCGTCCACCAAACAGAATATTCAAGTCAGTGCTCTGTGAGATTGCCATAAAAGCCACAAACTTGTCTATAGTCAGTCCTAAATGCGAAATCAACTATTGCATAGAGATCAAACCGAAAGAAGGTTTTATACCATCTAGTCTTAGGGAATATTCTAAATGTTATTACTGTTTGAAACAGCAATTGAAACTACAAACGGGAGCTGTATCAGAAACTAGTCATTACTGCCCACTAGATCTATTTTCAGGAGAAAAAGAGAGAATGAAATATGCCCTGTTGAGTATGATAAAAAATCCTCAGAATAACTTTAAAATATTTAAAGATGGAACAATGATCTTTCCTGGAAAATCTTCTCAAGGTCATTTCGACAGTGTCCTGACCGAAATGAACTATTTTCGTGACTCAAACTTATTTTTGGATTTTATTATAAATATTTTATTAAGCAAAAAAGATGAATCTTTCATTAAACTTGAAAAATGTAATGATACAGTGCTAAAAGAAACTCCTGATTGCTTTGAAAGCAACAATCTTAAGTGCAACACTTTTCTTTATACTTTGTTGCAATTACAAAAACTATCAGAAACAAATAATTTTGATCTAAAAGATTTAACAAATTACCTTGACTATGTCCCTAAATTATTAGAACAACGGAACTTCAAAAATTTGGATTTAAGCACGCAAAATGGCCGAGACATTTTTCTTGAAACTTCAGATCCGGTATATCTCGCTCTGATATCTGCAGTGGCCAAAGACTGTTCAATAATGATAAGTTTTACTACTGATTACGTTGAGAATTTCCCATACGTTGAAGTTGGGGACTCAAAGATATTTTATAAAATGGCTTTGACTGACTTGGAACCTAAATCCACAGCCACATTGTCCAAAAGAAAGGACACAGAGAAGAAACTGATAGAAATACATAAGAAAAATATAATGAATCTTTAAAAAAGGAATAAAAATGTGAGTATCCGGGCAGAACTGGAAGATATTTTATATATTTATTGTGATATTTCTTATATGTATGTGTCGTCATTTGTGTTTAGTTCAAAATTTAAATTCTTGTGGGGGGTTTAAATTTTAATGGTTTTGTTTTGTGGTGAATATAGCCCAACAGATTTTTATGATTTGCTGCACCTAATTTATGGCCTTATCAGGGCAAGCCAGGCTTTTCGCCTTATATGAAGGGCACTCTATTGTTATTATCAATATTTAACTGGAGAAAACCTCTAAAATCAGATGTCCATTAGACGTTTAAAAAAAAAAACGGAAATATTTTTTTTGCTTGATCAAATTAAACATTACAATGATTACGAGTATCAAAGTTCCAGAGGGGGCTTGTGATGTCACTGTCCATTGAAAATTTTACAATAAAATCTTGTAATTGTTGCAGAATTCAACCACACACAGAAACAAGAGCAAAGCAACTCGAAGCATGGGAACAACTTATCACAGAATACTTAAAAACAACGAAACAGTCAACCATAGACATAAGAGAATCTCAGAACAGTCCTTTGTTCAATAACACAGAAATTAACAGAAAACTGTCTACGGAAGCCATACTAACTATTCTCGAAGATATGGCCAAGACGGGTCGAGCCGCGCCTATGGATAAAAGTAAAAATGTTTGGGAGGTATATTGGCATTCGCTGGATGAATGGGGCAATCTTGTGTACAACTGGGCTTGTAATAATGGCATGAATAATTCAGTTTGTACACTGTTTGAACTGAGGGAAGGTGAAAATACAGTTGATCAAGGTGAGTCAATTTAATTTTGCAGCAAAAATATATTTATGAGTACTAATTTTCACCCTGTGAATGAGTTATATTACAAGTACAGGAAGTTGCAGATTAGAAATGGTTGGAATTTAAACATATTTGGTACCAAATATCATTAAATCACTTTAGTTGTGTAGAAATGTAAGCATAATCGATAGACAGATAGACAGAGCCATTTTCAGGTGTGATGTCTCATTCACATATTTTTTGTCATGGGAGTTGGAAGTGGCGTGTTTTTCATGTCTGAACTTTTACTAAATGTGTCTTATGTCAGTGCAGTAAGGTTCTTTTTCTCCTCTCTAGTTTTTGTGTATATACAATAATTTATATTATAATATAGTAATGTTTTATTATCTTTCCAGAGTTCCACGGCCTCGACATGAGTGTGCTACTCAAAGCTTTAAAAAATTTAGAAATGAAAGGCAAATGTGAACTGATGGAATTCGACGATAGCCAAGGCGTTAAGTTTTTCTGAGACCTCTGTGAGATTGCTAGCTCTGTTTCTATGTAATTATAATAAGTACACAATTTTTAAAACAGATATAAAGTGTTATAATGCATTTTGTTGAGTTATAAGCATTTTTTAATGTTGGAATATATTTAATTCATATTTTTAATGTGATGTTTTCATTTTGTCCTTTGATTATTTGATTATTAGAGAAAGTAGACTTAAATATATTTAATCTATCAGAGGCTTCTGGCAAACTTATCCACAGGGGTCCTTTCCTCTGCATTCACTGAGTCAGCACAAGTTTATTCAAAATTAGTTTCTGATTACTTAGAAAACGGGCCCCTGCCTAAGCCCTTGAACATAGATTCTTGGAAAAGAGTGGTAGGCAACTCGTGAGGTGCCTACCACTCTTTTCAGAATGGAGATCCTTAGCATTTTGTCAGTCTTACCACCACAGTAAAGCTACAGGACACGGGGGATTGAAAAACGATCTAAGATTGGAATTGAGAATGGATATTATTGGGATTCAAGTGGTATTTAACCTTTTGACCGCACGTCAAATCAGAAAAGTCGTGCCCTCAACGACAAGCTTTTTAAAAATGTATAGATATTTGTCACAGGATCGTGACCGTGGCGCGCTAGGCACATTTTAGTTTGTCACCTATACGTGACTGTGGCGGTCAAAAAGTTAAGGGAGGTGATGAAACATGAATAATAGACACCTTGTTGTATTATTTTTATTTCAATCAATCCGTGTAAAATTGTACAATTTCAAAATTGATCACCTACATTAGGTATAATAATTATGATACACTACTTACGTTAGAAAAAATTGTAAAATTTTTACAAATTTATTTTTATAAAAATCTAAGTTACTATTGCATATTGTTAAAGTTTTATGGTAATTGATCCATTATTGGAGTTTTGGACCTTTGGAAATCTGGGATTCTTTAATGGTTTTGTTCGGGACACTATAATATTTTAGGCCAAATGTAGCTCGCCGATAGTTTTTTTTGTTAGGTATCTAAAGTTATACTACCTACAGCCTTATTTATATCCAGTAAAACAACCAATATTTATTAATTTTTTTCTAAAGTGATGACTGCTTTATTATTTTGTGATGTGAGATTAACAGAATAATTTTGAGTACCCATAGATACTCAAAATACTTGTTATAATAATTTTGAGTACCAATGAGTACTCACAAAGTTTTTGTGCGTTAGTATTTTAGAATTCATTTATTTTCTATTCTTCCCAGAAAAAAATCCAGACAACGATTGTCATATGTGAGCAACCACGATTATATTTCTGAGCCTAATCTTTCATAACAGTAAGACCTAAGTACTCAAAGAATACATTAATTCAATAATAGTACAGTCAAATACAGATTTATGTTACACTTAAACATTATTATTATTATTACTAGTAAACAATCAGTCTTCAACTAAAATACAATTTAAACATCAATTGTTTTTGCATAACAACAAATAAGTTAGAAACTATGTATGTATAAGTGTACCTTAACCGTTAATTTTGATGATATTCGAAATTGTCAAACAAATATAATTTTTAAAAATTGTGCCTTCCCGAATTGTACTCTACTTAATGATACATATACTCGCTATTTAAGGGTAGTTAATTTTGCAAAAGAGCATGTAGGTTAGACCAGCCTCCTTATCATGGCGTTTAAAGTAAGATTGTTTTAGTCCTGTGCAGGAGTGTGCAAGTGACAGCGCTAGACACGTTGTCTAGCGCCGTCTCTCTCCCACTGAAAGTAATATCAAAGTAATACTGCTATAAGGGCTTGTGGTACTCCCCAGGACTTATTTTTTAAATTACCAAAGCCGGTTTCGATAACCGATATGTTAATACGGTTCTGATCCTTAGTTACGACTAAAGGACACAGACGTTTTTGCTGCATATTTTGTCACTCATAAAAGTCATAAATCCTATTGACATAAAAATATGTTTGGCATTCTTGTAAGGTCACAAAGATATATGCATTGTCTGTACCTAGGTACTTGCAATTTTGCAAAAAAAAAACGTGTACACACCCCGTTTAATACTTAAATAGGTGTTCAGATCTACACACGTTAAAAATCTTAGTATAGAATTAAGGACCTTACATCGGCAATATACTTACAATTATCTACAAACTATTACATCACAGATATTTTACAACAAAACTATTTATATTATTATTTTGGAATGTAAACAATCATTATAATGTACTTATGTATATTATTAAACCACACAACTTGTAACTTAAAATAATAATTTATAAACAACAAAATATTTTCATATTAGAAAATGTGCCTTTTAGCTAGCTTCCTCAGTAATTTATGGCTCGATCTGTACTTGTCATTGGTTTCAAAATGTCTTTACAGCCACTTTATAGAACAATTAGATAGTCTATAATCAATAATTCTCATATAAAAAACACATTTTAAGCTGTTAAATGTAAAATTCCACTTTTGTTGTTCTGAAATCAATAAACTTGAGCATTTGAGCGGTCAACTTAGTGACGTCACAGTTTTAGTTGCATACAAAAAATGTGTCCCTTTAAACAACTTGTTACAAGTGTCATTAGATCGCTGTTACCTTTACCCAATTTTATTATTAGAGAGAGAGAATTCGACACCATAAAGTACATCTCAACATTATGGCCTCTGTCTTCAATAGCCTCTACAATTGCAGTGGGTCTACTGCTAACCCGTCATTCCGTACTGCCAGAAAATCAAACGTCAGGGTAGTTAGTAATCACCTATGAGCAAAACACTGGTGTCATGGACCTTACAAATGATCACTGCACTCTAAAGCCGCGTTGCAGTAACCGTTACTGCCTCGCTCCACAGTCCCATTGGCCACATTAGTGACGTTCCCATTGGTCTTCTCGGCGCAGACCACGAGGTCTACTGAAGGAACCACTGCGTTTCCGTTCTTGCTGCCCGGCGGGCGGTAGAACCACCACGCGAGGAAGAAGAAGAGAAGAGAACAGAGCTTGCCTACTAGTGCGATGCCTAGCATGTACCTGGAAAAATATATGACAAGGTTATGCACTTTTTCTTTGCCGACCCATTTCAGCTTAAGAGATGTTCAAGGTAATAGATGTCTTCGAAAAATCATTTTGGCACGATTTTCGTTACTAATATGACTAGAAATTTTGTTAAAATAACACTTATCTTCCTACCAAAATACGTTCTTTGGTAAGAATTGCTAGGAAATGAAAGGGGTCTGCACTAAATTCAAAACTAATCAATGACTCGAAGCCAAACTGCAGATGGCCTGCATAGCAGAAGTTGAATAACGAATAAGACTCCCTAAAATTATGATATCAGGTTTTCTGATCTAGGGGGGATCAGAAAACCTGGTACCGCAATCCACATCTCAACACAAAAATGCGTCAAACCCACCTGCTCATATTAATATTATCATACTGCAGACAGGCGCCCGTTTTGTTACAAGACGTGGACCACAGCGAGCACGACAGGTCGATGAGGAAGCCGAACAGCAGCGGCGCCGGGATCGTGCCCAGCAGGCGGACCTTGATCCACTGGATGCCGAGCGCGAACGAACGCTGGTCTTCTCGTACACATCTGTTGGGGATAGAGATGAATGAAGCTGGCTGATTGTGCGCTGATGATAGTTGAGTAAGGCCAGTCTATTAATACGCAAGATCATTATTGTTTGCCATGTGTATTTTTAGATGGTGTTTTCATAATTGAGATGATCATCTAAAAGTAAACCCCATTTGTGCCACTGTAGGATAAAGACCTCTTTTTAAACGGACAAGCCAATTAAGTGGGCCGCATTCATCACTACACGACCGCTTGGATCTTGAGTATAAAGTCCTAAGAGGGAATCAAACACCGGTAAAAACTATTCTCTTTAACAAACATACCTCAAGGTAGCGGACAGTGCGGGCATGGTGGCCAGAAACGTGAACAGCATGACTCCGAACGACAGACAGACAAACACCCAGAGGTAGGGACAGTCCGTCGCGCAGATACTGTTGATGGCTTCGTACGATATTGAGGAGTTTGACGCTGGAAGATAAAACACAGTGTATAAATGCCTAGAGTCAGAGCTCGAAGGGAAGATAGGGAGACTAATGAACATGAGAAGCTTGACCTTGGAGACGAGATTAATACATTTATACCTAATAGTAGGAAAAAAAGAAAATTAATTCTGCTAGTGCATAAAAATAAGAGAAAAGCGGAATAATCAATCCCACTCTAGTTTACTAGTAGCCAAAAAACTGGCTGTCGGGCTGCTCTTTCTATTGTGTCTCGAATCACGTGTGTTCGAAGATTTAAGCAAAGTCGACTGCTACACCTCTCCACTAGCACACTTACCTCCTTCCAGCTCATAAGACGGCAGGGTCATATTCTCCCTGGTGCTGACACAGGAGCACTGGTGGAACAGCTGCGCGGCGCCGGCGAGGGTCTGTCGCGTGCAGCCGGCGTGACACGCCGAGTAGTACACCGTGCCGTCCGCGCCGCACACGGGAGAGTACGGCGCGTTCAGACATGAACAGTCCATGTTGCACATCGCTGTGAGGCGGTCCGCACTGGAATGAAGAGCGAATGAGAATGGGGTAGTGGATTGGTATGTTAAAACAAAATTACAAAAGTTAGGGCCAATGGAACCAGCTGTGTTCGAAGTTTCTCTAAGGACTGCAGTAGAACTCAGAACACCCGAACCAGGAACCCAGAGCACCCAAACCAGTGTCTATCATAGCATAGCAGGAGGTGGGTTAGGAGAACCTCAATGTCGGTGAATTTCGGATCGTATTTTACTGGATTTACACTATTAACCTGACCACCTAGATTAAATGCTTAGCCTTCGACTGTGTGACTTGACAATGAGGTCTGAATACGCCCCAAATCGCCCTCAAAGTTGACGAACGATGGTTTACTTAAGGCATAGGCCCTACCTGCTTAGACGCAGAGTCATCAGGCCCTACCAAGTGGACCGTGAAAAGTCGCAGCGAGCGAAAGTCACTAGTTTTTTAGAAAATCTTGAGAGAAATTTAAACACAATTGCGATCTACCACTACTTACCCCTGCACCGCCGGACTATTATACATAACAGTGACCCCAGCAAAGGGGTAGTCATCACAAGTGAGCACGAAGCTGAAGGTGAAGGCAGCAGCCACCACGGTGGCGGCCACGCACAGCTTGATGATCCCAGCGCAGGCGAGCTGCCAGCGCTTCACCAGCCAGCCGCCCAGGAACGTGCCGCCACCGCCCGCGGGGACTGTGATCACTCCTGGAAGGTCGAAGGTTTTAGTCTAGAACTGTCTTAGCTGTTGATGTACGCAATTGCAGAAATCATTTTTTGGAAATGATGATTATGTATGTACTTAATGTTAACTTTAAGTAGGATTTTGTAGCTGGTAGAAATATTACAATCTAAAAGTATAATAAAAAGCTTTTTTAAAAAAGATAACCGACTTCAAAAACTAAAAGCTCAAAAATAACTATTTCGGAAGTCGGTGGCAACACAAATCGACCGGCAGAAGAGAAGCCACCGACTTCCGAAATAGTTATTTTTGAGCTTTTAGTTTTTGAAGTCGGTTATCTTTTTTTTAAAAAGCTTTTTATTTTTTACTTTTTAGTTAGAGTCTCAGTGTCTGACTACGTTTTAGGGTAGCTCTCAAAATAAACTTATAATATTATAAAATGAAAACGGCACTATGCGCGCAACGTCACAGGATATCCATTAGTGTTTTAAACTAAAACCTTCCACAGAATGTTACAAAGACTTTTCTGAAAACCGCATCGAAATCGGTATAACTAAACGCGAGATAATCGCGGTCAAACATACAATCGTCTTTGAAAATCTA